>OZ030008.1:141511969-141704469 GCA_964023405.1 Apodemus agrarius
CAGTTGATTTAGAACTATTCAGCCGTGCAAGGTTAGGTCCCTCCCTCTGCTGACACATGGTAGGTGGTCTTTCCTTGAATGAGAAAGCAGGAGGCTTAGGTAGACCTATTTCTTTTCTTTAGGATGGATGAAACTACATGAGACTGTTATTTTACTGAAATGTGTGCTCTTGTTAAAAAAAATAATAGAAGGAAAAGCTGATTCTTAGTAAAAAAAAAATGAGATTTGTGGAGACAAGACTCAGGGTTGGGGCAGTGGTAGGTTTCTTCTGGCCAAAGGGAAGCAGAGCTAATCTTTGTAAGGCACATTGTCAATTCTAGTACAACACTGTTAGAGAAGCCATGCATATAAGCCTCGGCTGGTTAGCTTAGAAGGATACCGTACATATTTGATATAGGAAAAAAATCATCTTGAGTGAGGGAACTGGGTCCCCAAATGGCAAATATAGTCTATATTTGCTTATATGACAGTATTAGCCTTTCAGCCTTTGATAAGCATACTACAATACATATAAACACAGAAGTTAGGTATATAGTAAGGGATTAAGGAGGAGGGAAGAATCTCCTGAGGAATGGGAAATAGAATACTTAATTATAGGAAGACCGCAGGGTTGTGGGATTGGAATGGAAGGGTTAAATGGAGAGGGAGAGGGAAGAGGAGAATTAGAGAGGGAATGCATGGAAGGATTACTAAGACCAAGGGCCATTTGATGGAAATGTTATAGAAACCAACTATATAGTGAAAGCTTCTTAAAATTTATACATCTATGAAAGAAATCTAAATGGAATCACCAAATAATGGGGTAGACATAGCTCCAACAAGACATCCCTTGCCACCAAGTGAAACCTCTTGTTCCAGGAGTGAGTTATTTCTAATCAAGGTGTTGGATAAAAAGCCTCACGGAGTCCTGAATTACTAATTACCTGAATTACTATTCAGGTAATTGACTAAGTTATGGTTTGCTGTCCACAAATTGATGGTAAGGCCCTATTTCTGAAGACAACACTTGCATATCTCATCAAACATGGAAAACTGATATTGGTGCTTCAGTAGAGACTTCACCTACTGACTAGTGTTCACCTGAAAAGTACTCTTGCTCATTACCAGAGGAGAAAGGTAAGCTCCAGCACAGCTTCAAAGTCTATGATCTACAACTGTGATGTTCCTTGGTACACTGGGGCAATAATGGCATTATGGTTGTGGGAGTAACCAATCACTATAAAAATCAGATTAAGGGCTAACTGCATAAGAAGGTAGCCATGCATAATACTGTAAGACCTGAAAGAAAAAACGGGGTACTTCTGCACCCCATGCCTCGGAAACCGGCACCCCAAAACACTCACGAGAGACAGACCTGATGCAGTTTTGCAAGAGGATTTTAATTTCCAGAGCTCTGGGGGGTTACAGCTTCCCCAGCAGGGTAAAGAAGCAAGCCCCGCAAGGAGTGGCTTGCCTTGGCCTTTATAGACTTATAACAGAACCCGCCTACCACAAGCTTCTAAGCCAATCAGTTCAATCCATCCGAACTCTCGTTCTGATAACCTATCAGCCTCTCACAGAGGCCGGAAGAACTAGTTAAGTCATTTCCGCTTACATGGCCGCCACGCAGTGTCGCGCCCACCCTCCCCCACTGGCGTTGGGGATCCAAGTGCCCCCCACGTGCCCAGGCAGGGGGGATTCCTAGCTTATAACCTTATCCTTTCATTCCCCACTTTCTGTTTTGTTAATAGTTCTAACCTTAGAACTAGGAGAATTAAAGGTCAGCCTCTTCTTGTCTCAGAAGGCTCTTAAACTGCTGCCTAAGTACCATAATCTGGACCGCGCTCACCTGGTCCCTGATGAAGGCAACTAATCTATTGACTGTATAAGTTTAACTGTAAGAAACAGGAGCATTATCATTAGGGGTCCTATCAGGGCAGAAAACAGGGTGGTCAAGAATACAAGATAAGGCTCTTATCTTTCACTGAGTTTTAAGTTTCCCAAGTGGTGGCATCTAATGTAGACCATATCTCCAACTTGGAAGCAATGTGGAACTTGTGGATCTCCTCCTGAGTAGGCCTCCGGGACCTCGATGCCTTATCCATTGGAGCGCCTCAAGCCTAGAGAGCAAAGGTCCAGTCTCTGTGATCAATTTGGTGAGGATCTCTTTCACCAGGGTTCCAGCAACTGTTTCTAAAGCCTTCTTTGACAGATCCAGTAACCTGTCTGGAAGCAGTGAGGAGTCTCTGACATGCCTAGAGCATTAAAGCAGACAGTTTGAGCCAAATCTCATGTTGTGGTACACCTCTCTGGAGGACCCAGTAGATGACAAAGAAATTGGGGTAACAAAGAGGATTAAAATGGCAAGGACTATTCAGAAACAAGGGGAGAGGCACCACCCAGCCTACGTCAGTCTCCAAGGTCAATTTAGTTAAGGTCTCTCATAGGGTTTTGTTATTTTTCTCTAGCTGTCTTGAGCCCTGGGGACAGTACATCCAATAACGTTTCCAATTAGTCCCCAATATCTGTCAATTTCTGACTTACCTTAGAAACAAAAACAGAACTATTGTCTGATCCAATTACCTTGGGCACTCTGAAACTTGGGAAAATTTCTTTTAACCCTCGCTGCTGTTTCCTGCCTGCTGGGGGAAGTCTCAATCTATCTAGATTAACTATCTACAAGTGCTAGAAGATATTCATAACCATACTTTCCTGCCTTATCTTTTTATAAAACCTCTATATACTCTAGGTTGTTCTCTTCTAGGTCTTCTGCCCTGTTTACTCTTTGCTGCATAAGCATTCACTCGCTGGCATACCTTACACTGTTTTATTGATCCCTTAAATGAGTTCATGTGTGCATTTGCCCTGGCGAGTCCTTGGCTTACTTTCTGGGGAGTATAATTCTCCCTTCTTGTGTGCACCTTTCCTCGGTAATAGTTGGTCAGATGGCTACCAATCTCAGTCCTTTTTTTTTTCTTCAGCATATTTTAAGTGAGGCTATCTCACTTTGTCCCATTTTTCAGTGGGTGCCTCTTGCAGACCCACAACCAGTATAGGCTCTTGGAGCCATTTGCTCTGCCGGGCTATTGCCCACTGAATCTTTTCCCTTTTGACATCCTGGGCAGAGGGTGATACTCACGGTTGTTGGCTTCATTAGGGCATCTAAGAGGTCCAAGATTTCCTGTTGGTTTTCTCTGATGTGAGCAGTCCTTTTGGCATATACACCTGTGGATGTGGGCTGTGGCAAAGGCATACCTGTTATCCATGTGGATGTTGATTTTCTTGCTGTCTCCAAGTTCCAAGGTCTTGGTAAGTGCCATTAGCTCCATTTTCTGCGTTGACATGCCAGGGGGTAAAGATTCTTCTACCCATATGCCATTTGTGCTGCCCACCATAGCAGCACCTGCTTGTCCCTGTCCTTCACGGAGAAAATTGCTCCTGTCTGTAGCAACTTTCAGCAGGGGTCAGTCTCTCTTTTTGGGCCTGTTGCTGCAGCCCTTTGGACAGTAAGTATATCTGTCCTCCCCACCATTTTGGAGAGTATGCCTTGCTCCAACGGTTAGGAACATCCTGGGGTGACCTTAAATGAATGGGTTACCCATCCCATCCCTAAGTCCATTGTTCTTCGGGTAGTCCATGAACATATTTTGGTGCCAGTGGCCTCTTGGACCTTAGATCTTTTCTTGGAAACAGGGCCATTGGGTTGGAAGACTGTGTGTTAAGCCCCTGTGTCCATCAAGAACTGAGTGGGTTTCTCTTTCCCCCTCACAGTTATCCAGGGTTGGGGGAGGTGGTCAGAACACCCATCTCCCCTAGTCATTGTCTTTATCCAGGGATAACACCTTTGCCATTTGGGGGCACTTCTCCAAAGACCTATGAGTTCTTGTTCCCAGCTTGTTTGGACACACTCTGGCTCAGTGGCCTCTCCATATAGTATGCACATTGATTCCTTTCTGCCTTTTAGCCAGGATTTTCTGTAGCTTCCTTCTCTCATTTTTTTTTCTACTCTCTCTCCCTGTCTCAGCAAACTATACTAAATCTCTCTATAGACTTTTCTAACAACCTGTACCACCAAATCTCTCTACAGACCTTCTAAATAACTTGTACCAAATCCCTCTACATACTTTCTCAGCAAACTAAAGTCCTTCTAGTCTGGGGTGTATAGCAAAATGCTTCTGGGCTGCACTAGAAAGGCTGCCAGTGACTCCTGTGGTCCCTGCTTCACATACCTTTGCCAAATCTGTGGGCTATCATGCCCTCAAGACCTGCCAATGGAGTCTGGTGTTGGTCCTTCAGGTGCCTCTTACCTTTTGTCTGAGGGGGTATTCTTTTCTGGCTTCCTGTATTACAAATAAAACAGTCTGGAAGAGATTAATCAGTCTCTTGGGAAATATGTCTTTAGTGAGGGTGTCACCGTGAATCAGGATAGGTGGTCTCAGATCTTCTGTTCCATTCTGTGGTCTTCTCTAAATATAAATTGAGCATACTATTATTATTTTGTAAATTATAAACTATAAGATAGGCCTAACATCCAATCTCTGTCAAACAGAACCTTTGTCATCTTTACTATCTTGAAAGACCATAATTAACACCTGACTCATGTTTTGGCTATAAATTTTATATCATCTGAAAATCATTTCTGTAAATCTATATCAGCTTTCAAGATTAAAGAGCTTGAGCTGACTATGAGACTAACAGTTTTTATCCCCGTCAGAAATCCAAGAGTGACCAGTATTAACTGAAAATATATAGAAAGCTTAACACACCTTTTAAGACTTAGCCAAATGATAGAGATTGCTAAACACCTGAACAGTTTATACTTCAAAATGTTGAAACATTGGTCTTCGGCCTTTTGGCACAAGAACATCTGACAGACTTAAAGAATCAGGAATTATTAAGTCATATAATAATCTATAGACACATTGAGTTTGTCTGTAAATGAAGAGAGGCAATCTCGTTGCGCTCTCTCTTTCTCTCTCTCTCCATAACAGAAGCAACTCTAATTAAAACATTGAAAACACCCTAATAATAAACTCAGAGCCTTATATTTTTGTATGGCCCCAAACTCATAGGGTTAAACATTTCAGATCTATAATAATAACAGCAAAAAAGGACTGGGTGTAAATCCTGCATGTTTACATTTTTAGTATTTATACCAATGAAAACCTTGATTTTGTATCAAAATAAAATCAGTATCAAATAAGAATTTATGCCTTGAACATAATATAATTCTCAAAACAAGATTTTAGTATCACTGAGACAGATGACAGATCTTTTGCTTAATGTTTCAGAATCTAGTCTTCTAGAGGTCCTCCTTATTTTTGACTTCTTTCCCAGAGAAACAATAAAACCACAAAGCTTAGCATTATATCTATTATAATTTAAACAATTTAAAATAAATGAAATAAGCCATCTGTAATTTAAACTCAGAATTCCTACATCTGCCACTTTGAGTGTCTTGTTAGAAATACAATGGAATACTACTCAGCAATTAAAAATAATGAATTCATGCAATTTGTAGGTAAATGGTTAGACCTGGAAAATATCATCCTGAGTGAGCTAACCCAATCACAAAAGAATGCACATGAAATGCAATCACTGATAAGTGGATATTAATGAGCCCAGAAGCACTAAATACTCAAGACACAAATAGCAAGTCAAATGATTCCCAAGAAGAAGAAAGGAGAGGACCCTGGGCATGTAAAGATTGCATCCAGTTTAGTAAAGAAACCGAGGGGGGAGGGGGAATGATTGGGGAATAGTTGGGGGGGAGAAGAACTATGGGAACTATGGTGGGTGGGAACTGGGAAAGGGGAAAGCCTTTGAAATGTAAACATAGAATATAGAAAATAAAAATAACTAAAAAAAAAAAGAAATTTACATTTAGTAACAATAAAAATAATAGCAAGATAAAAAAAAAAAAAGAAATTATTTCCCCCACTAGGGGGCCTCACAGCTTAAATATTTTGTCTCTTTCTTGTTCTAACATGGCGGGCTTGAGTCACGGGACCCGATCTTGCCGCCAGACCCTAACATGGCGGGCCTGAGTCACGGGACATGATCTTGGCGCCAAAACCTCAACATGGCGGGCTGGAGTCACAAGACCTGATCTTGCTGCCACAGAGCCCACCATGGCGGGCCTTTCAGTCGGTCTAAATTCTTAACAAAATTATCAGTTGGTCTAAATCCCTATGCGTCAGTCATCTAAGTCCGAGAACACAAGACTATACAAAACAGAAACAATCATCACATAGGCAGCCTGACCCTGCCACCATCAGGCGTCTCAGTTCAAGACAGTTTGCCTCTAGACAACCCAGTTTCAGATACCGAATGTTCCCGCTAGTTGCAGGAAACAAATACAGAGAAGAGAAGAACCCTATTCGGCCTTCTCTAGCTTCCTCCAGACCCCCGAGGTTTCGATTGCCAGTCGGAACTCTCTGCCCCAGTCAGGCTTTTGACAAAACAGTGAGACAAACAGAAAACAGAACCAGATCAGAAAACCAGATGGCCGGGAGGGCGTGTAAGTTCTCCAATTTAGAACTACCATATCCTCCCCGACACCCAGTTGGGAATTTTCCAGGCGTCCCTGGATTTTCCCCTCACTCATGGGACATCTCCCCGAGTTACAGCTTGTGGCCTCCACTAGCACGTCTGCCTATACCACGGTCTCCTGGCCATCACGGTAGGAGAAGATAGCTGCATATCTAAAAGCGTGCGTCTCATCAGATTCAGATCCCAAGAACAGAACAGAACAGAACACTCAGGACGAACGAACAACATCACATCGGCCGGCCAGCGTACACACACACTTCAGAGGGGGTCCTCTTACCTCCAAGTTGTTTCTCGAGTGTGTAGGAGTGTCCGCATTTCCCGACCAACACACCAATGTAAGACCCGAAAGAAAAAACAGGGTACTTCTGCACCCCATGCCTCGGAAACCGGCACCCCAAAACACTCACGAGAGACAGACCTGATGCAATTTTGCAAGAGGATTTTAATTTCCAGAGCTCTGGGGGGTTACAGCTTCCCCAGCAGGGTAAAGAAGCAAGCCCCGCAAGGAGTGGCTTGCCTTGGCCTTTATAGACTTATAACAGAACCCGCCTACCACAAGCTTCTAAGCCAATCAGTTCAATCCATCCGAACTCGTGTTCTGATAACCTATCAGCCTCTCACAGAGGCCGGAAGAACTAGTTAAGTCATTTCCGCTTACGTGGCCACCACACAGTGTTGCGCCCACCCTCCCCCACTGGCGTTGGGGATCCAAGTGCCCCCCACGTGCCCAGGCAGGGATATTCCTAGCTTATAACCTTATCCTTTCAATACCCCTTGGGTAGCTATGAATTGGAGACTTATTAGGTTCGGATTCTAAGGGAAAACAAAATACTGTTGCTCGGCTAGAGTAACTCAGCAATAAAATGGCTCCAAACCACCTTCTGCTATACTCATAAACCAGTGCTTCACAAAGCCATCACTAGCAATTTGGGAGATTTTTTTTCACCATAATACTTTGTTTGGACTTTATTTTCCCCTTATTGGTCTTTTGCTTATATATTATGGCTTCTGCTTTTGTGTTTTTATGTTTTATGTTTTGTTTGGGTAAATGTGTGTTTCTTGTGTATGTATGTTTTTTTCTAATGTCTCCCCCCCTTTTTTCTGTTTGTTTTGCTTATTCTAATTTGTTTTCATTGGCCTGCTTGTGAACAGGTCAGTCCAGAAACTTTGGAAAATTCCACCAGACCCCTTCCTTCCTGGAACAGAAAGGTCGTAAAGAACACAGATACCCTTCCCCTCTAGGAGGGAGGTGCTAATTACATTTCTCAGACCACAGGGAGGAGACACTGACCACAGGCCACCTGGTAGGGGAGGCCCAGATCTTTTATACACAATCCACGATTATTGGCTACCTACCTCATTCCCTAAAGACCAAATAGTTTAAAAGTCATACTGTTCTGCCAATCACATTGTGCCTAATGGCTGCTGCCTTGAGAACTGTAAAAAGGCTCCTCAGATGGACTGTGAGGGGTTGTTCTCTCTTTCCCCATGTGACGAGTGACCCCAACATGAAAGATCAGTAAAATGCCTCTTGCTTTTGTATCAATTCCTGTCTTTGAGTTGTTCACTCAGGCGTCTCCAGTAAGTTAAGGCTCCCCAGAAGCATACACTTGTTTTCTTTTTTTCTTATTTTATTTTATTTTATTTTATTTTATTTTATTTTATTTTATTTTTATACTTGTTTTCTAAAGAGAGAGATAAAGAACAGTGGGGAGGTGTCAGAAGGACCTGGGAGCAATTGGCTAAACTTAATGATCAGAATGTATTGCTTGAAAAATTATTTTTACAAAACCCCAAATAATCATTAATTTTCTAGCATTTTGTAACCAATGAAATTTTGGTTATCTCTTTTTTAGAAGTTGTGATTTGTTCACAGTGCTATGGAGTAGAACTTAGGACAGAAACTCACTTGACTGCTTTGTTTTGTTTTTGATACCATCTTACTCTGTAGACTAGATCTGCCTCAGCCTCATACAATCAGTGTGCCTCAGCCTGTTGAGTGCTGGCATTTTAACTGTGATCGACCTGCCTGCCTCCTAGTTCACTTTTGTGACCAGTAGTAAGATGGGAATGATGTTTTCCACTGCTCATCTGCTCAATTCCACTGACTTCTTTGTTCACAGCCACAGCTCTAGAGGGGTTAATGGGAGGCTGGGGGCAGGGGTGGCAAGCCAGTCAGCTATATGGATCTTATAGTTACAGAAAAAAGCAGAAGATTAAAACCACTAGTGTTCATTGAATACACCTCAGCTACTATGAAGTGTGCACTCAGTTCTGCCAACCCTGCAAAGCAGCACTTTGAATCACAGGTGAAACTGGTCATGGTGATGCACACCTGTAATTCCATATTTCCTGAGGCAGGATAATCCAAGGTTTGAAGTCAGCTTGGACTTCATTACAAAACTCTGTCTGAAAAACCTAACCAAATGAATGCAAAAGCCAACCAACCAAATCAAGAGGCACACAGTTCAGTAAAGGGATAGGATGAGAGCATCAAACTAGGAGCAAACCTCTGAGCATGACTTAGAATTATTACTTTTATTTTGTTAGAAATATATTTAAATTTGTCTTCAACTGCTCTTGAAAATCATCACATTTGCTCTATGAAGATTGTAGAGTTGTCCACAGGAACAGTAAGCACTGTTCCCACCAAAATAATATAAGTAATTATTTACTCAGTTTAGAAATTAGTTTTATATAGTTTTGAACTTTTGAGAGTACAAAGGACTTTGTATCTACCTTCATCCCTAAGGGTTTTTTGAATGCTTCTTGGAAAAATGTAAGTAGGATAAATTATTCCTCTGCTCATTTGAACTTTTCTGAGAAATTCTCAAATTACCCTGAGTACAGGAAGTGACTCTTGAAGACTGGATGTCCCATTTCTTCACTTTTAATTTTCACTATTTATTTAAACCAAGAAGTTTCAGATCATGCCTACTTTGACCAGTATAGGGGAAAGAAAGTCCCTCACTCTCATAATTGCAGATGGAGTGCCCAAAGTAGGGCATGGAATTTATGTCTTAAAAATATTTTTTAATTTAAAATATATTGAAGGCTAGAGAGTATACCAGAGAGATATTAGGATCTGCAGCCATGCCTGTCTAGGCTGGACATCTGAGCTACTATGGTATAGAACTGAAAAGAATGATTTGGGCATCTTTACAATTGACATCAACTGCTGTGATCAAACGGATTTAGCAGTGATCTGTACCGATTATTTGGGTAGCTTTATAAGCAAAATCTTCTAAGCTTCAGTGATTTGTGGTACACATCCATAAATCCACCTATTTATTTTAATTTTTGTGGCATTTATGTCCTGGAGAAATATGCACTTATTTCCTTTACAATGAAAACTAGTTTAAGCCATTCATAAGTAAATTTGCAATAAAACATTTGTTGCTAAAAGATATATATTACTGGTTACCAGACAATAACATAGATACTCCTCTCAAGGGTTTTCCAGGGTTATGAGGTTGACTCATAATGATAAAGGAATTCACATACATCCCTGGATAAAATATGAAACAGGGTGCCCATGGACATAGTGCTATGTTAGTGTAATTACGTAGATTGAGCATACACACATACACTCACGCATAACTCACACTCATTTGCACACATATACACTCACATTCACACATGCACACACAGTCTCACATACTCACAAACACATATATAAAATATATATTCATAAAAGTTATATTTTAATACAAAAGGCTTTGGTTGTTGACAGGAGTATCAACATATGCATTCATTTCAATGTTTGACAATTTCTGAAATAGCCCCAGTATTTAGAACCCCTATTTAGTACATTCTTTTTAAATAAGAGTCAGAGGATCTGGGAGTTGCAGTGAGATTGTTTCTGCTAGTATTGTCAGAAGCAATACCCACCAAGTCTCACCAACATGACTACTTGAACGAAGCCAACACCAATGGACACAACAAAATGTGGATAGGAAAAAACCCATGAGGCCTCACAATGTACTGGGGAAAGATATGGGTAGGAGAGATGGCCTTCTTCAGGAAAAAGCTCACCAATTAGTTGTCTAGTGACAAATGATCAGCCCTGAAAAGACACATACAATGAATATTATACAGAATGAACAGGTTATATTTATAAAAATATGTGTAGACATATATGCATGCAATAACAATGAGTGAAAAGAGAAGTTATTAACTTGAAAGAGAGACAGGAGGGAGATAGTGGAAGAAAGAAAAGTAATTGTATAATTTCAAATCATAATATACAAATCAAAAAATTATACAAATTCTAAAAATCCTTTCAAATCACTATGATAATCTTATAAAAATGTACCAACAGCTAGCCAAGAAAAGAAACAAGTTAAATATCTTTATGATATTATCATGTGTTTCAGTATATATTGCTTGGATATTCTCACAGAAATTTGTTAAGTGGGTTCTTCAAAGTGTTTTACCATACCAGACAGACCCCCAAGGGCACAACAAAGCAATAAAGAGTAATAAAAAAGTATATTGTGGCTCAGAATCTAAACAGTTTGGTGATGCTTTGTTCAGTTGATCCAAATGAGCCCATGGAACTAGCGTCCTAAAAATAATTTTTCTTAAAAGAAAATGGTCCCTACAAGGGAAATAGTTTCCAGTTTCATGTTTGAGTTTTTCTTGTTGAATATGTTTTCAAAAAGAATTCTACCCAAAAAACTCCACCAGAGAACTTCTACAGCTGATAAACAACTTCAGCAAAGTGGCAGGTTATAAAATTAACTCAAGCAAGTCAGTGGCCTTCTTGTACTCAAAGGACAAGCAGGCTGAGAAAGAAATTAGGGAAATAACACCCTTCACAATAGCCACAAACAACATAAAGTATCTTGGCGTAACTCTAACCAAACAAGCGAAAGATCTGTACAACAGGAACTTCAAGTCCTTGAAGAAAGAAATCGAAGAAGACCTCAGAAGATGGAAAAATATTTCTTGCTCCTGGATTGGCAGGATCAATATAGTAAAAATGGCCATCTTGCCAAAAGCAATATACAGATTCAATGCAATCCCCATCAAAATCCCAACTCAATTCTTCATAGATCTAGAAAGAGCAATTCTCAAATTCATCTGGAGCAACAAAAAACCCAGGATAGCTAAAACTATTCTCAACAATAAAATGACTTCTGGGGGAATCAATATCCCTGACCTCAAGCAGTACTACAGAGCAATTGTGTTAAAAACTGCATGGTATTGGTATAGCAACAGGCAAGCAGATCAATGGAACAGGATTGAAGACCCAGAAATTAACCCACAGACTTATGGTCACTTGATCTTTGATAAAGGAGCCACAACCATCCGATGGAATAAAGATAGCCTTTTCAACAAATGGTGCTGTTTCAACTGGAGGTCAACATGCAGAAGAATGCGAATTGACCCACTCTTATCTCTTTGCACTAAGATCAACTCCAAGTGGATCAAGGACCTCCACATAAAACCAGACACACTGAAACTATTAGAAAAGAAACTTGGGAAGACCCTGGAGGACTTGGGCACAGGGGAAAAGTTCCTGAACAGAACAACAATAGCGTACGCACTAAGATCAAGGATCGACAAATGGGACCTCATAAAATTACAAAGTTTCTGCAAAGCAAAGGACACTGTCAGAAGGACAAAATGGCAACCAACAAAGTGGGAAAAGATCTTCACCAACCCCACATCCGACAGAGGGCTAATATCCAATATATACAAAGAACTCAAGAAGTTAGACCCCAAAGAACCAAATAACCCTATCAAAAAATGGGGCACAGAGCTAAACAAAGAATTTTCACCAGAAGAAATTCGGATGGCCGAGAAACACCTTAAAAGATGTTCAACATCATTAGTCATCAGGGAAATGCAAATCAAAACAACCCTGAGATTCCACCTCACACCAGTCAGAATGGCTAAGATTAAAAACTCAAGAGACAACAAGTGCTGGCGAGGATGTGGAGAAAGAGGAACACTCCTCCATTGTTGGTGGGATTGCAAAATGGTAAAACCGCTCTGGAAATCAGTTTGGCGGATCCTCAGAAAACTGGGCATGTCACTTCCAGAGGACCCTGGCATACCACTCCTGGGCATATACCCAGAGGATTCCCCTGCATGCAATAAGGACACATGCTCCACTATGCTTATAGCAGCCTTGTTTATAATAGCCAGAAATTGGAAGGAGCCCAAATATCCCTCAAAGGAGGAATGGATACAGAAAATGTGGTATATTTATACAATGGAATACTACTCAGCAATTAAAAATAATGAATTCATGCAATTTGTAGGTAAATGGTTAGACCTGGAAAATATCATCCTGAGTGAGCTAACCCAATCACAAAAGAATGCACATGAAATGCAATCACTGATAAGTGGATATTAATGAGCCCAGAAGCACTAAATACCCAAGACACGAATAGCAAGTCAAATGATTCCCAAGAAGAAGAAAGGAGAGGACCCTGGGCATGTAAAGATTGCATCCAGTTTAGTAAAGAAACTGAGGGGGGAGGGGGAATGATTGGGGAATAGTTGGGGGGGAGAGGAACTATGGGAACTATGGTGGGTGGGAACTGGGAAAGGGGAAAGCCCTTGGAATGTAAACATAGAATATAGAAAATAAAAATTAAAAAAAAAAACAATCTACATGGACTCCATTCTTTTTTATTGAAATTCCATGGGAACAATTCAACCAAGTCACCTTGGGATTACTGCATGTTAGGGAAGGGCTTTTTGCTGCACTAGCATTTCCTGCTTATTTGTCCTGAGTACTGAAGGCAAAAGTGCATTAAACAGGGCAAACAAAAAGAGTGTGGGCCCTATAAACATCTCTCTACCTGGAATTCTTAGGGTTCGTTGAATTCTGCTTGAGTGTACATTTACCCTTTGATCACAGACACTTTCAGAAAAAAAAAAAAGAAATCACATTTTACAGTGTGCATGTCAGAAATCTACAAAGAAAGCAACAACAAGATTCAATTGTTGATTTAATCTAATTAAATGCCCATGTATCCTTAAAAACTATGAAGAGGAAGTCTTTATCCCTGTCATTTTATGTGTACACCTTGGGCAAGTAGCTCTCATTTTAAATGATTTCAAATATGGATTGGAACTGATCAATGAATATTTAGTGACAGATTTCTGTGTTCTCAGTGGAGCGCACAGTGAATTACAACAGGGCAGAACAAAGCTTTGAAATCCACATTCATCCTCCTTCCACAGACAGCATTTCTCCACATGTTTATTCCCATCTCCCGAAAACTGACTTTTGCTTCAAAGGTGATCTCTTTCTAAACATCGTTTCAAATAATAATTTAACAGTGTGCCGTTTCTTATGAATCGAAAGTAAAACATTTAGTTTTTGAAAGCATACATGTCTTTAAACACATTAAGGTTTGTATGTAAACTGTGATGTTATATATTATAATAAAAGGTTTTAATATTGTTGCTAAGTAACTATTAAAATCTCAAGTAAAAGTTAGTGATGAATATAATATACATTTTTTTTAAAGAACAGATGCGTTATCACTGTCTTGCCAAGCAGGCCTGATACTAACGGGTTCAAATAGCCCTCTTGCCTTAGCCATGCGAATAGCCAGCATCACAGCATCAGCGATGTCATTGGGATGTACAGTGTGTCATTTGATTCTAATTATTTATCAAATGGTCATTTAGCAGTGCTGTTATGGTGCAACAGCAAGATTGCTTAGTGATTCTAACCACTCCTTTCTTTCTTAGTTGCCTTTGTTCGCTGAAGCTGTATGTTTACATGGTTATTACAGAGTTAAAACTGTGTTTACTAAATAGGTAACCTAAGACTCAGGGCACCCACAGAGTAGCTTAGAATAATTGCTTAGAATAATTCTCGTTTGAAGGGATCCAGTGTTTACTTCTGGACTTCAGGGAACTTGTCCTCACATGCTCACTTTGTGTGTGTGTGTGTGTGTGTGTGTGTGTGTGTGTGTGTGTACATATGATTATATATACAATTAAAATAAATCATATAAATACTATCATAAAACAATAAATACATAAATAGGAAAGGAGAAAATGCTCCCAAATAGACTAAATAGACATGACTATGTTTTGAACTCACAAACAAATTTGTATTAGTGTAGGGACATCATTTATAAGTATGCCCAAAGAAGAACAATGAAGAAAAATACATGTAACAGCATGATGTTTAAACATTTACCAGCAGGAAAATGAATAAAGTTAAAAATAAAAATCTTTTAAGACTTCAAAGCCTTTTATAAAGGCCTATAAAGAAGATATGATAACTCAAGCCTGTAAACTCAGAATCTAGAAGGCTCAGACAGATAAACATGGCACTAGGTAATGGCTTGCGATATACCTTATATAGTGAAAATCTTGAACTACAAGAGTGAATTCTTTCTCAAAAAGACATCAAAGAAAGCTCTATATCCTCATTTAAAATGGGTATGTGGGCAAGCAGTTTGTGACCAAGAAAAAAAGACTGTTAATTGTGTAAAAGAGGGATGCAAAAACACTTCATCTATTACTATATTCTTCATGTGCACAAAAGTAATGGTAAGCCCTAAGGCAAATCTGCTCTATTAGCAAAATATAGTTATTTCTAGTGTTTTAATTGTTCATTTGTTACCACCAATAGAGTAGTATTCAAAAAATGACTATTTCCAGAGAAAGAATTCTAATAACAAAATGTATGTATTATTAGAAAGGTAGCTGAGATACATAAAATATCTGTAAATGTTGTAATACATTTTATATATGCAGAGGGGTTGTTCAATTTCTTTGCAATGAAAACTTATAAAGTAGCAGCCAAATAGTCACAAACCATCACTGTAACCTGCACAAGGTAAAACAGAACATGCCATTCTTCTATGACACTTGTTATTCAGAAGTTTTATGTCTTTGGTTTATAATATTTTGAAAATCAGAATATTAAGCCTTATTATTGTATATATTCCTTAAATTCTAAGTTTTAATATCTGGATATCTAAAGCTTTGCACTCTGGTTTCAAGAATGCAGTAGAAACTGTAGGAAAAAGGGGGACACATAGGTAGAGGTCTTAAGACCTCAGTGTTGGGAAGGTAGATGTTAGTATTACACCCCACCAAGTTGGAGAGGTCTTGAGGAATTTCTAGAGCTTCTGGCTGAAACCTCAAACTGATTAAGGTCTATATAAGGCCTCACATAACTAGAATACAGTCATTACTGTGATGAGCAAATGTAAACGGCTTCCTAGAAGTAGATGTGTGTTGTGGAGGTTTGGTGACTCTGAACCGGATGAGGAAGGAATTGATGTGACAAGGTGCCAGCTGGAGTCAGCTGTATGAGGCGCTCAACTACATTTTCCTTCAAGTAGAAATATTCAAATTTCATCAAGAAAAATTAACATCTTTGGCAATCTTTGATTTTACTCTGAAATAATTCACGAAATAATTCTTGGAAATTCACTTCATATGTTGCCGCTATTATTATTATTATTATTATTATTATTATTATTATTAATTTAAATTACACATTAGTCACATTCTACAGAAAAGCACAGTTATTAGAATGCATGCATATTATCTCTGCTTTGTCTACTTCTATGAATGGATAGGTAGATAGGTGGCTAGATAGATAGGTGGCTAGATAGATAGATAGTTGTAGAAATATGTGAAATATGCACATATTTCAATTTTATAAGTATTTGCTCCCATAATTCTATACACTAGCAAGTCTCTAATTTAAAACATCCACAGGAGAGAAAATGGTACATTTTTATTCAAAGTTGGATGGACTGGGGCCTGAACATGCATAGAAGCTCTGAAGCAATTGAGCTGTAGAATCCATAAGGTTGCCTATCTTTGCTCTTTCAGGCCTTCATATGATTAGATGAGACCCAACTTCATTCTGGGAGACTATTGACTTTATTCAAAATATACCAGTTTGGATATATATCATGGTAAAACACATTTATGTTGATATGAAATTAATCATTTTAAGGTATACCTTGCACAAAATATTCTAGGAGTTCTGGGTGTTCAGAGTAATTTCTGATACTCATAATGTTTCTTCATGCTCCTGTGTACTCTCTCTGCATGCCAGGAACACAGTGATTTTACTTCTATTACTTGTTTTACTTTCCCTGAAACTTGCTATTAATGAGATTTAAACAGCTGGCTTCTTTTGCATAGCCTACACGTTCTGAGATTCATCCAATTGTTTACATGTACTTGTCCTATTGACAATTTTCTATCATAAATTCCCCACTGTTTGTTTATTCATTCATATGTTGATCTGCTTCAAGTTTTCAATATGATAAAAAAATACCAGTTTTCTATAAATTGGGGAAAAGGTAAGAGCTTCATTTTGCTTCTGTGTAGCTAGCCATCACTGCCTATCAGTGAATTTGCTTCATGACAAAGTAGGTCATTTTAACTTCATAGCAACTTACCAGTTTTCTAAGGGATCACACTAACCATACATATGTTCTTAGCACCTCCATATATTTATCAACCCAAGGCACTACCAATGTTTCTTGTTTTATTTTTTTAGTTTAGTTTTTCCTTATTAATCTTTATATAATTGTATGTGTAAACAATACATATCAAATTCTCTCACCCCCTACATCCCTACCACCCCGTTTACTACAGTTCCTCTCCACATATATCTTTCATGTCTATGTATGTTTTGGGCTCACTGACATTGCCATGTAGTACTATGGGTTTGGAGCTCTTCTTTGGAGCTTTGTGGGCTCAGGAGAGAATATGCAAATTGAGGCAATCATTCCCCATCTCCCAGAATCTATGACTGGCTAATAGTTTAGAGCGAAGGGCCAAATCAATAAGAGCCCCAGCCCCCTTTCTTAGCTAATTGCTGTTAGGATCAATGTTGTGTAGCTTGAATGCTGGTGGCCACAGTTGATATTTATTCATGATTATAGTAATTGTATCAAGTCCAGGAAGTAGAATTTTTTAGCTTTTCACAAAGTCTTCTGACGTATTCCCTCGTCTCTCTTATGTAATATTACCTGAGTCTTAGAGGAGGTGATTTCAGTCATTCTAGTAAAATTATTTCTTACTGATTTTTCTTGCATTTCCACAAAGACTGATAATATTATTGTTAATAATATTAACTGATCATAATATTTTTACATATTACATAATAATATCATTACATATTAGTCTGTATATTGGGAAATGTCCAATTCATTTATCTATGTTTTACTTGACTTTTTAAATTGAAATTTTAAAGGATTTTCCTACAAATAATTAATATTCATAGCCTATAAAGGATATTGAAAATCAAAGCATACAAAAGCTCAATACATAACTGCATTACAAATTTTTCCACAAAGTAATTTCTATCAGTAGATGGCAAACATTGTTTCTTGTATTCTGATGCACTTAATCTGTAAAATTTCTACTAATCTCTGTGTTTTATTTATTCTGATAGCATTTCTTAGCCCTAGAATGTGTTACTTTGTAGTAGAAATGATGGCTTTAAGGAATGAAAGTAGTTGACACTTTTACAAGTATTCATTCTTAGATTAAAAATGATTCCACTAAAAAGGCTCCTGCTCTGATGCATTGTACAGGATAGAAGGTGCTGGCTAGAGAAATGGTTTCATCAGATTTACCTGAATCAACGTGTAGGAGTGGCCATGGTGGATTCTGCTTCTGCTATGACATTTGAAACATTTCTATTGCTTTCATCCTATCCTTTTTGTAACTCCAAGAGTTAGTATGTGTGTTAATAACATCTACTCTGGGCTTGGTTTAAGTTATTAGATAATAAAAGAAGAGAGGGGAAAATGACTAACCATCGGTGAATTCCTGTGATGGTGCATGCACTGTGTTGCAGACTTGATATATATCTTTTAAAATTGTAATCCATTTAACATCTCTGTGAGCAAAGCTTCAGGTGTTAGATTCTACAGAGAAGAGAATTAATATTAAAATAAAATTATTTGTCGAAAATTTCATAGTTAAGTAGCACAACTGGAATTTGAAATTAGATTAATGGACACAGAATCAGCACAGTTTTAGGATGATAAATACATTGTAATTTTTATGTTTTTGCTTAAATTCTGTAACAATTATGTTATTTGAGATTTTGTGCATGTGTTTCACATATTTTGATTACTCTCTTCCATGTACTCTTTTATGTCTTTCCTAACTCTATCAGTAGTCTCTTGAACAGTTCCTTTGCCAGATTCATGACATTAGATTTTGTTGATTTGCTAGACTTTTGGTCTAACTGGGGCCATCTGTGTGACCATAAGATTGGAATTTTCCATTGAGGGTGATGGAGTCATCTGTAGATACCAACAAAAGGCCATACTTCCCCCTTTCCCTGAATCTAACAGTAGCAAATATACTAATGGTGAGAGTAGAGTTCCAGGATCACTTTCAATACATGCTTGGCTTTTGGTGCAGGTTTATTCTTGTGTGGTCTCAGTGCCGGCATCTTTAGCTATGAATTCCTGATTGCAATGGCTATGTCTTGCCCCAAAGATGGTGTTTCCCAGCCCCATATTTATCTTCTGGCTCTTTTTTTTCCCTTCACTCCCTTTAATGCAATATTCCCAACCTTAAAGGGATTGGTTTAAATATCTTGTTTATGGCTAAGCATATATCAATCAACCATTATTAGCACTTTCTATAACCATGGATCTCTTCATTGGCCATTCTTCATTGTTTTCTCTGATTAAAGCTGAGAGTAATGCTTGTCAAAGGGTATGAGCAAATATTAGAGGGCAGCTTAATGTTATATCAACTTACTAAAAAATGAAATGATATTTAATTTCCCTGCAGATTCTTTGATCTTCCTGGCCATGGGCTTTGTCCAGGTTTACAGTATCAGGCACAAATTCCCTTCTTTAGAGTAGCTCTCCAATCCTGTCATAGAGCAGTTGGATAACCCTATAATAGTACCATGCAGAGATCAGGGAAAGGACCTGCCTGTAGAGTAAGGCAGGTCTTGAGTGAATATGTATGTTGACATGAGCTAGTATGCCAAGCACCTCAGATCCTTAGACCCATGCAATGAAGGAAAAGCCTTCACTCTGACAGTAAGACTCAAATGGAAATGGCAAAGCTTTCCTTACTAGTCCATCTGTGAATGTTAACAGTGTGTGCACTAGATATCTACCATAGTGTTCTCTTCAAGAAAGTTTAAAGACTGCAAACTGCTCACCAACCCAGACCGCTTATACGGTAATTAGTTGAATCTGTCCTCTGATCCAGCTGTATATCCTGAATCCTCATTTAATATCTGTGAATAATAAATTGCCTCTTACACAGCTGTATGCAATAACCTCACCTCTCTGTTCAACTCTATGTGTAACAAATATGTTAAACTTCTAGGTTGCGGTATTCTTTTTCCAGTAAGATTCCAGTCCACTAATCTTAGTCTTCTCTATTTATTCTCTGCCACTTCTGTTAGTTCTGTCCCTGGAGTCATGCTGGATGCTTTAATAGACAGATTTGTGCACATGAATATGTAAATTTAGATTTAACTATTTAATGTGTATGCGTGAGTATCTGCACATATGTAAGTACATTGTATGTGTACCTGGTGTGCTGGATACCAGAAAAGAGTGTTAAGTCCCTAGAATTGGAGTAACAGGTAGTTATAATTTACCAGATAGGTGCTGGGAATTGAACCCAGATCCTCTGCAAGAGAAATATATTCTCTTAACCACTGACCCACACCTCCAGGTAAGTGAGCACATCTTGTCTGGCAGAGTTGGTTTTGTAGTTCATAGTATTCAGAGCAAGATAGGACTCCTGATGTCTTTTCTCTGTCAGCAGTGTTTATATCACATTTTGGGACTAGCATGAAAGCTAGCCAGTAAGGAGGAACCTTCCAGTTTAGTTCCAGCTTGTCTGTCTATATCATGCACTGAAGGCATGTGGTATCTTCAGAAATAGTCCTTTTCTAGTTCTGGTGAATAAGCAAGGCAAAGAGCAGCCAGGCGTGGTGGCGCATGCCTGTAATCCCAGCACTTGGGAGGTAGAGGCAGGCGGATTTCTGAGTTCAAGTCCAGCCTGGTGTACAGAGTGAGTTCCAGGACAGCCAGGACTACACAGAGAAACCCTGTCTCAAAAAACAAAAAACAACAACAACAACAACAACAACAACAACAAAAAGACAAAGAGCAAAGGCCTGAATTATTTTGGGGGGATATTTAGGTCCTATGACAAACACCTCATAAGAAGATATCCCTCTTTTAACACTGATATATCAAAGGTGGATTTATTAGACTAGCTTGACTATGGTCAGGTTTGTTCAAAATGGCTGCCTTTTAATGAACCAATTAAGAATCCAATAGTTGGCCAATCTACAGGACCAAATATGTCAGTTGGCCTTTAATGTACCTTAGAATCCCAAAGAAGTTGGTTCTTACACCAGTGAAGTAAGATCTCAGCAGCAGGATAAAACTTGCCAGAGGGGGAAAGGGTAGGAAAGTAAGTAAAAAGCAAAGCCTTCCTTATTTTTTGCTCTTTTACAAGTGGCTGCCACCAGAAGGTGTGTCTGGTATTTATTAAATCTGTGTTGTCTACCAGCATTCAAGATAAAGTAGAGAATCTAGACAAAGTAAGTTAAAAAAATAGAAAATAAGTCATAGAAAAGAAAGATGTAGGAAATGTGAAACACGATAAAATGACCAATCTTCAAATTATAGAAAAATTTTCTGTCCAATTATCTATTTTCTAAAAGAAACACATATTAGCTTTAAAGACAGGCGCACCATAATATTAATGTATGGATACAGTATTCCAATCAAATGGGACCAGGAGGCAGACAATATCCTATACCTATATCCTATATCTATATCATTATCCTAATATCTGAAATAGACTTCAATTAAAATTATGAAGATATAAAAAAAAATGAGACTTTGTTCCAGTGAAAAGCAGCTAACCAAGGAGACATTAGTATCCTAAATAAATGTGCACCAAACTCTGGTGCCCCCAACTTCATAAAAAATTTACTAGTGAAATTGAAGACATAAATCTACATCAATCCAATAAGAGTAGATGATATCAAAAGCCTACATTCTTCAATCTGGATAAAACATTATCAGAGAAACATCAGAATTAAATGTACTATACATCAAAAGGATATAATAGGTGGGTACAAAATATTCAGCCTGAATATCAGAGAATGAATATTCTACTTAGAAGCACAAAAAGGCTTTAAAAAAATCCACAGACCATATGTGGTGAAACAAAGCAAATCTTAACAAATTCAGAAATACAGAACTAATTCTATGTATGCTATCTAACCATAATGTAACAAAATCTAAAATCAGCAGCAAATATCTGGTACATACACAACCTCGGGAACATAAAATAATGCATTATCAAGTGATACATGGGTCAAAGAAGAAACAAGAAAGAAATAAAAATGCTCATGGAACTAAATGAAAATAAAAACATAGCACTGAAAACTTCTAAGACACATTGGAAGTAGTCCCATGAGGGGAATTTGTAATTCTACGGGTCTTCATTAAAAATTCAGAGCACAGCTAAATGACCTAATGCTGCATCTTCAAAAATCTGGAAAAGCAAGAAGAAACCAAACTCAAATGTAGCAGATGGCAAAAAGTAATAAAAATCAGAGCAGAATTAATAAAAATAGAAACAAAGAAAATACAAAAATCAATGAATCTAAGAGATGGTATTTGAGAGGATAAAAAAGATGAATAGATCCGGTCCTAACTAACCAAAAGAAAGGACCTACATTAACAGAAATTACTTATATAAGCACCACCAAAATTAAACCAAGCATTCAACAACTTACACTGACCCATAACAAAACAAGGGAGTGATACAACTAAAAACAGTCTGGACCCAGTTAGATTCATAACAATTCTTCCAGACTTTCAAGGAAGATCCAGAGGCAATCCTTCATAAACTTTTCAAAAAAAATGTTATTAGAAGGAGCACTTCAAGACATATTCTATGAAGCCAATATCACTCTAGCAACAAAACCAGGTAAATATACAACAAAAACTAAACCTATAGCAACCCTTGTATACATAAAATTTTAAATACTCAATAAAGTGCTTGCAAACTGAACACAGATATATTAAAATAGTTATCTACAACAACTGAGTTTGCTTTATTTAGGAGAGGCAAGGGTGGATCAACACATGTAAGTCAATAAATATCAAAAAACCATAAATGGACTTAAAGGAAAAAAGTACGTGATCATCTCAATAGATCTAGAAAAAGACTTTACATCTTACAAGATGCTTCACGATAAAAATTCTTGAAAGTCCATCTAACAGTACTTCTCAGCCTTCCTAATGCTGCAACCTTTAATACAATTCCTCATGCAGTGGTAAGCCCCAACCATAAAATCATTTTATAGCTACTTCCTAACTGTAATTTTGCTCTGTTAAGAATCTTAATGTAATAAGCGACCCCAAAAATTTGCAACCCACAGATTACAAACCACTAAACTAGAGAGATCATCTCTCAGTATCATAAACCAATATATGAGAAATACAGAGCCAGACTCATTCAAGATAGTGGTGGCCACTGGTACCCTTGGGGCTGAGGAGCTGCTCCAAAGGTGACAGGAAGAATCATGGAAACTTTAAGGGGAGATGCAGTCATGAAGGATGAGTCTGCAGAGTAAACCAATCCTTGGAATAGCTATCAAAGAGAAGGTTTTTATGGGAAATGGCTTTTCACCTCGTGAAATTGGAGAAAAAGAAATGGCAGAGTCAAGCCAAGATAAGCGAAACTAAAGACATAACAATGGTGGGTGAATATACTATTCAGTTCCATGTTCACTCAGACCCTGAGCAACTACAAGACATCCAAAGTGAAGAATGATTCATCTTTTAGATTAAGCCTCCTAAAAAGTTCTCTGTGGTCTTTGCTAACACTGGATACCATGTTGGTGTCCTTGTTCATGTTGATGTCTATGATACATGCTGACTTCAGGGAACTTGTTAAGGTGTGTTTTCCATTCTGCTGCCTGAAACAATGTGGAAGTTCATGATCTGTGCAGTCACCAGCAAAGGAAGGTTCCTTTATAGTGGGACCAATCCCTGAAGACTCATAATTGAGAAAGGGAAACACTGAAGGCTTCTATGACAACCACTGTAAATAGAAACACTCTATATAGGAAGGTATTGAAGAGAGTCCTTTAGAGTTGTGACAAAGATGCAGAAGGGAAATTCTCCATATGATGGCTTCTCGCAGGGGAATCGGGAAGGACTCGGATATCTTTTAGGGACTGGCAACAGGGAGGGAGTTTGACTATACTCCAATGAGTATATAGGCAACACAAATTCTGGAACGACTGAGAAGAAAGAAAATAGGATTGGGGTACATTGTATGAAAATCCCAAATAATCAATAGGAATATTAGATTGGAGAAAAAATAAAGAGGAATAATTAAGAGAACTAATCAAAAATAATTACAGAGTAAACACCAATTTAAATAGAAAAACACAAAAAGTAACCCCACTGAAATCAAGAAGGAGACAGGGGTGTTACCCTATCATACTTGAAGCACTAGCCAGAGGAATAAGCCAAGGGAAGAAAATTAGACATAAAAATAGGAAAAGGATGAACCAAAATTCTACCAGAAAGCTTGTAGAAATAATCAATAATGTTATCAATATGATGAATATGGAATGAAATTGCAAAAAATCAGCAAATTTTCATATACACTGATATTTACAGCAACCTCAAGTTAAATAAAATAACTTGGAATAAATCTAACCAAGGAGTGGAAAGACCTCTACAGTAAAAAAAAAATTTACATCTCGAAAGAAAAAGAGAGATATTTTATGCTACAAAATTGAAAGACATAGAATGCCCATGAGCCAATAAAACTAATATTGTTTAAATGACCATCTTCTAAAAGCCAATAAAGTCAATGCAAACTCAACCAAAGTTTCCATGTCTCTTCTTAAGGAAATAAAAAAGAAAAACAAAAACTATCCTAAAATTAGTTGGAACTAGAAGAGAGCCAGAATAACCAAGATAAATCTGATCAATCAGAGCAAAGCTATAAGCACTACCATTCTAGCTCTCAAGATTGTTACAGAGCCATTGTAACAAAAACAATATGGAAGTAATACAAAAGCAGGCGTAAGGACCAGTGGAACAAAACTGAAGGCATAAATTTGAGTATGCCTAACAGCAGCCATATATAATCATTACATGCCAACAACATACACAGGAGAGAAAGTCTTCAACAAATGATGCTAAGCAAACTGATGTCTACACACAGAAGAATAAAATTAAACCCATTTATTTCTTTGCATGAAACTAACTACAAATGGATCAAAGAACTTAATAGGAAACCTGAAACACTCAATATGGTAGAAAATGTAGGCAGTACCCCTCAGAGAAATCTTTGAGAAAGGAATTCCTGATTGGCAAGCCATTCATTCAGGAGTTGATGGCAAGAATTGATAGTTGTGACCTCATAAGACTAAAAAGTATTTGCATAGTTAAAGAAATTTATTCAATGGAAGAAGAAGAATATAGAATGAGAAAGAATTTTGCCACTTTATTAATCCGAGATGATTAATGTCCCAGATATATAAAGAACTCAGGGAAAAAAAGTAAAGAAAACACATGACCCATAAAAAAAAAAAAAAACATGTGCCACCAGGCAGAAGAACTGGGAAGACTAAGTAGGCTCAGACCCCAGGAATCTCAGAATTGAGAAGAGCAGGAGTGGAACCAGCTCCCTACCATGTTACCTGATCTGGAATATACAACCATGACATCCCACTGAGAGGACCAAGACAGTCAGTCCTATAGCATGATAACTTATAGTTCTCCATGCTAATGGGTTATCTAGATGGGTCAGGAGTGTTCAGCCAAGAGCTGCCCTTACTGAGCATTCCTTCCCACAAAAGGTATTTAATCTCTGGTTTGCTCCGAGTAAGGTATATGTATTCAAATTCACCATCATATACATCAGTTTGGATGAACAATGTCCATCTCTTCCATTAAAAATCATTGTATTTGGGGGGCGAGCCTTCATTATAAAGAGAGGCCCCTAAATCACCAGAAGGCCTCCCTTCTCTATCCTCAGTACTCTAAGCATTCACTAGTAACAAAACTGGTTTCTATCCTTGTCCTTCCCCTTCCTGTCTAGTGTATAAAAGTCCTGAGGGAAAGCATGAACCAGTAGACTCTCTTTCTTAACTCCTAGTGGTACCTCAGCAGTATCTGGGTACAAAGGAGACTGGAAACCACAACCATGTGAGATGCCGTTGTCTCGTTTCACACAGGGAAACATGGACTGAGGACCCCAATTGTGAACTGTGTTTTGTGTCTTCTGAGCAGCTTGCTGGGAGAATTGGGCATCCCAGCGGCAAGGCTGTGGATCAGAACAGAATTATCAGAAGAATAGGCAAAAAATGACGAATGAACATCTCAAAAATACTTGTTACCTATGGAAATTAGGGAAATACAAGTCAAAACAACATTGAGATTTCTTTGTATCCTAATCAGAATGGCAAAGTTTAAAAATGTAAAAATTGTCAATGCTAGAGAGGGATGTGGGAAAATGGAACACTTAATCACTTTTTGGTGATATTATGAACGGATACAGCCACTCCACAAAGCAGTACAAGTTACACCCAAAAGGTGAGAAATAAATATACCACACAGCTCAGCTAAGCCACTCCTTGACATGTGAGCAAAGGACTTTGTATTCTACTTCACAGACATTTGCTTAGCAATGCTTACTGCCTTTTGGCTCACAATAACTAGGAATTGGAAACAACCTAAGTGTTCCACAACTGAAGACTGAATAATGAAAATGTGCTACATCTGCATAATGTAATACCATTCATCTGTAAAGAAAAAAAATGCAATCATGAAGTTTGCAGGCGAATGGACAGAACTAGAAAAGAGCATATTAAGTGGTGTAACCACGACACATAAAGAGAAATGCCGCATATTTTCTCTTCTGCATTTCCTAACTCTAAATCTCCATATCTGAATTTACAACCTGGAGAAGCTACAGACTTCAAAAGAGTAAAATGGGACTGTAGTTGAGGGAATTAATGGAAAAAGTATCAGGGTACAAGTCAGCTGAATTGGGAAGTGAGAAAAATGGGCCAGAGACTTAGAAACCAGTACAAAGATTAATTCAGAAGAGGTAGGGGTATAAAATAGCAGTAAGCAGCGTCTGAAAAAAACCATAAGAAATTAGAATACTGTGTCTATCTAAAATTAGATTTAAATGAAATTTTAAAAAAAAATTTAAATGAAATTTTCTCATCTGGGCTGATAATGCCACCCCTAGAATTACAGCGAATTGGGAATTTCCCGTTTCTTTGGAGACTCAATTGTGTCATGTGATGATTTTTCTGAAAACTCTTATGAGGGGATGTTTTTGCTGAAGCATACACCAGGAAAGATGGTTTGCTGAGAACAGATAGGTGGTGTTTTTCTGGAAGTTTCTTGGAAAGGGTGCATGTGATATTTTGCTAGAGAGGATGCTGCGGGAACATGTGATGTTTGGAAAGGATATAAATATAACCTAACAGAGAGTGAATAATGCTGTCTGGTATTTATTGACCTTTCCCCTCTGCTGATTGTTTGTCATGACTTCACAGAGAGAAATACACCAAAGAACTTCTGGGAATGTTCTGGCATGGTTTCTTCTGGGTTGAACTGACACTGCTGGTTTATGGATGGTGTTTGCAAGTGGATTAAGCTACCACTGCTGAATCATGTGAACTGAACTACTGATATGCTGACAACACAGATTGGATTCACCCCAAAGAACTGTTTCTAAACAAGTCCACATCCCTCTTTGTCCTATTAAAGTTTCCTTTCTACTAGCTCTGGTGAGTGATGGGCTAGAATGGAGAATAAAGCATTGAAGTACACTTATAAAGTAGCTTTAGTCTATATCACAGACTATGTAACAAAACCCCAATGCTGAGCGTAAGAAGCTCCCTTTTCTGTGGCTCTCCTAACACTATCAGCTACTGCTATTGCAATTTTTTTTTTTACTTCTCAGAGGTTGTGGGTAAGTCTCTAGTGCTTAAGATGCTATGTACTTTAGACACAGTATCTAGAGGATAAAAGCTGCTTCTGCTCTGAAAACCTTCTCCAGCAGGACTAGCTTTTATATTAATATAAGATGCAATAGAAGCTTCCAAATGAGGAGAGCAACCTATCTTCCTATATAACTATGTTGACCAGGGACTAAAGCAGTGACCAGAATGGCATGATTTTCCCAAGAGTGTCATGCATGCCATGAGTGTATACCAACTCAACCAGAGGGAAATCATGCCTTGTATGAAAACCCAGACAACTCTCCAGGGATAAAGAGAGCCATAGATCTTGGAGGATATCTGCCACTTTACTACACTAGCATAATTCCAAACTACATTTTAAATATTTATCCTTCACACACAGATAAGTACAGACTGTAACCCTCATCAAGGAAAGTCCTCCTTTCAACAAATGGGAACAATTATAGAAAAGTAAATGCATAGAACACAAGACCATGAGACCATGTGGTATCCAGCCCCAATTGATACATCTACAACACAACTCCTGTACCCAAGACTCTGGAATAATAGTGGAAGATGGGATGGAAAGACGGTCAGAACCTAAAGAACAGAAAGTTTCTTGTGAAAGTGTCTGATAAAAATATCAAGGAAAATATCCCATGAAGTCTCATAAACATGGATACCTAAACAAAGTACAAACTAGCATTACAACATGCGATATTCTAGTCTAGGAGGGAAATATTCATGCAGCCTCAACACTAGAAAAGCAACTATAATCTACTAAAGAATACTCAGAGTTGGAGAATCAGTTTTTCCCAGGAATAGCCCCCAAATTCATTAATTCATTATACAATATCAAGTGATTAACCCTGAAATCATGTACATATTAGTAATGTTTCATACACTGAGCCAATTGCATTTGTATACTTAGGAATGTAAGTATTAAGTGTGTGTGTGTGTGTGTGTGTGTGTGTGTGTGTGTGTATGCAAAACAATTAAGGAAATAGAGTCCATTAATTAGAGAGAGAAAGAGAGAACAAAGAGGGCTGGGGTGGTGTGCATGGGAGGGGTTGGAGGGAATAAAGGGAAGGAAAAACAGCTAATTTATATTTCAAAACTTCAAAAAAATATTAAAAATAAATAGTAAATACCTAATAAGCAAATATAGATGAATATTAAGTGCTGTGATAATCCTGATTTTGTTATGTTTGCATTCTTTTCTACGTTTTAAATAATCAAAGCCCTAGCATCATTCATTCTCCTCCGTAGAACCTTTGATGTGCTCATCTTTTCTATCATGCTGAAGTACCTTTTCCAGTATTCTGTGGTGTGGTGGTTACAAATTCCTTTTGCAGTCTTGGAAGGTTTCTCCTTTCCCTTCAATTATGAATGATAGTTTCTCCAAGTCATATAGTCTGGGTGGCATCTGTCTTCTTTCAGAACTTAAAGCACATTGCTCCAAGCTCTGCTGGCTTTTGAGTATTTCATGGGATGTCAGAACTTGCTCTCCTGATGGGCCTGTCTTTTGTGTCACTTGGACCTCCTCTAGTTCATCTTTGTTCTGTAAATTTAGAGTTTTAACTATGATATGTCATAGGGAGTCTCTTTCTTTGTTCTATCTACTTGGTGTCTTGTATTCTTCCCCTCCTTCCTTAAATTGTATTCTATGATTGTATTAAGGACATATTTGAGTCATTGACCTGGGATTCTTCATGTTTTTCTATGCGGATAATTTGCAGATTTTGTCTTTTCATAGTGTTCATTTGCTCATATAATTTTTGTGTGTTTCTAAGTAAATTATCACATTCTTTTATTGAAAGATCCAATTTTTTTACCTTGTCATGAAGCCCTGTTCCTCTGTCTTCTCAATGATCTATTTTGTTTCTAGCTTGTTTCATTAAGCTTTTATTAGACTGAAAATTTTATTTCCAGGTTCAGATTGGGTATTTTTTGTCAATTGCCTCTCTCTCTCTCTCTCTCTCTCTCTCTCTCTCTCTCTCTCTGTCTATCTTTTTGTTGGCTTCTGTTTTCATACCCTGGTTGGTTCTCATGATTTCATCTAGATACCTTTTGTGTGTTTTCATACGCTTCAATCAGAAGTTGATTTCTGTTATCTTCTACTTGATTCTATTTACTTGCATCCTTCAGCAGGGTGCAGGTGTTCCAAGCAGGAGCAGAAGGTACTGATAAAGGTAGGTAGGATTTTAGGCAATCAAGATGTGAATACTGGAAAGCCTCTGCTCTGTGTCAGCATCAGGTCAAGGTCTGGGGCATTGCAGACAGAATTTCAGATGGACTAGGGACTGAAGAAGAGGGCCATACCCCATTATGATGTGTTCACCAAATCACAGAAAGAGCTGGTGTAGTACTGGGTCTCCTATGGAGCTGGAAATGGAGGGTCTTACCCAATGGCAGCAAAGGTATCTGGTCATGGAAAAAGGAAGTTGGGAATTAGGTAATCTATGAAGAAAAAGTATATGGCTTTCAAAGGGAAAATCATAGGCCCATTTTCATGGGAAAAGCATGGGATTATTGGGATTTAGATTGCTGGAAGCTGAGTTAGCTACCTTGAAGTTGGATCGGGATGATTCTATAATGGCAGGTAGGGAGCTAAGTCGAATACTGGGGAGAAAGAAAATAACCTTACCTCAAGACTCATATGCCACTTTTTGGCATATACCCAAAGGACACTCCATCCTACCACAAGGGCACTTGCTCAGCCATGTTCATTGTAACTTTATTCATAAAAGCCAGAAACTGGAAGCAACTTAAATGTTCCTCATTAATGTCCCCAAAGCATTAATAAAGAAAATATGGTACATTTATACAATGGAGTATTACTCAGCTATTAAAAACAATAACATGAGGAACTTTGCAAGCATAAATGGATGGAGCTAGGAAAGATCATCTTGAGTGAGGTAACCCAGACCCAGAAGGACTCGTAAATGATCATTAGCTGTTAAGTAAAGGATAACCATCGCACAAACCAAAGAGGCTATGTAACAAGGAAGGGTCAAGGCAGAATACATGAATCTCACTGGGAATGGGAAATAGAATAGATTTTTTCAGGTGGACTGGGGTTAGTTAGGGATAGGAAGAGGAGGAATCAGGGAAGGAAACAGAGGGGCGAGTACAGGGAGAGATGACTAGAATTGGGGGGAAGGACATTCATGGGGTAATGTAGAAACCGAGCACAGTGGGAAGTTCCTGAAATCACAAGTGGAGTCTCCAAGTAATGGAGAATATGAAGCCTGAACTGGTCATATCCTATAACTAGGCAAGGCTACTAGTAGTGGGATTGGGGTATCAGCCCAGCCACAAAACCTGACACCTATAATCTGCCCTGCATACAGGAAGTGCTGAAGTAACAGTGGCACAGAACTAGTGGGAGTAGCCAATCAATGACTGGTCCAGCTTGAGGCCCCTGGAATGAGAGGGAGCATATGTCTGACACTGCATAGAGGTCCAGGAACCAGAGATTGGACAGTGCAGAGATCTAAAAAAGAACCAAACATGACTGGCAAAAAAAAAGGCAACAAAATGATTCTTAATGATATTCTGCAATAGTCGTAGACTGGTGCTTAGCCTAATTGTCATCAGAGAAGCGTCATTAAGCAACTGAGGAGAACAGATGCAGGGACTTGAAGCCTAACATGTGGCAGACCAGGGCAGCAACACAGAAGAAGGGGAAGAAGAATTGTAGGAGACAGAAGGGTAGAAGACAGTATAAGAAAACAGCCCACAGAAGTAATTGAGCAGGGCTTCTAGGGATTCACAGGAACTGAATAGAAGAACATGGATCCTGTGTGGATCTGAGCTAGGTCCTCTGCCTATGTATTATGATTATGATTATGATCTGCCTATGTATTATGATTTCAGTGAAACTCCCAACAGTGGAAGTTGAGAGTGTCTCTGATTCTTTTCCATGTGGTTGGGATCCTTTTCCTCCTACTTCCAGCCTTGATATGAGGATTTTTGCTTAATTTTATAGTTTTACTGTATCTTATTAATCCATGTTCAGTGGACATTTCTGGAAGGCCTGTTCCCTTTTCTTTTTTCTTTTTTTTTTTTCTGAGATGAATGCTTTTCTTTTTTTTAAATTTTTATTTTCTATATTCTATGTTTACATTCCAAAGGCTTTCCCCTTTCCCAGTTCCCCCCTCCCTATGTCCCATAATTCCTCTGTCCCCAACTATTCCCCAATCATTCCCCCTCCCCGCACGGTTTCTCTACAAAACTGGATCCAATCTTTACAGGCCCAGGGTCCTCTCCTTTCTTCTTGGGAATCATTTGACTTGCTAATTGTGCCTTGAGTATTTAGGGCTTCTGGGCTCATTAATATCCACTTATCAGTGATTGCATTTCATGTGTATTCTTTTGTGATTGGGTTAGCTCACTCAAGATGATATTTTCCAGGTTTAACCATTTACCTACAAATTGCATGAATTCATTATTTTTAATTGCTGAGTAGTATTCCATTGTATAAATATACCACATTTTCTGTATCCATTCCTCCTTTGAGGGATATTTGGGCTCCTTCCAATTTCTGGCTATTATAAACAAGGCTGCTATAAACATAGTGGAGCATGTGTCTTTATTGTATGCAGGGGAATCCTCTGGGTATATGCCCAGGAGTGGTATGCCAGGATCCTCTGGAAGGGACATGCCCAATTTTCTGAGGAACCGCCACACTGATTTCCCTTTTCATTTTTAAAGGGAAACAGAGAAAGAATAGATCTAGGGGAAAAGGGCAATGGCGAGAGGGACTGCGAAGAGTTGAAGAAGGGCAAAATAGAGTTGTAATCAAATGTATCCTTTATAAAAGGATAAAGGAAACAAGCAAAGAAAAGAGGAGAGGAAGGGAGGGGAGGAGGGAAGGGAAGGGGAGGCGGAGGGGAGGGGAGGAGAGGGAAAGGGAGGGGAGAGGGAGGGGGAGGAAAGAGGGAGGGGAGGAGAAAGAAGGGGAGGGGAGAGTAGGAGAACGGGAGGAGAGGGGACGGAGTGGGGGAGGGGAGAGGAGGGGGAGAGTGAGGGAGTGGAGAGGAGGAGAGAGGGTGGAAAGGGAGGGGATAGGAGAGGAGAGGAGAAAAGAGGAGAGGACTGGAGAGGAGAGGAGAGGGGAGAGGAGAGAGAGGAGAGGAGAGGAGAGGAGAGGAGAAGAGAAGAGAAGAGAAGAGAAGAGAAGAGAAGAGAAGAGAAGAGAAGAGAAGAGAAGAGAAGAGAAGAGAAGGGGGTAGTATGGCAATCTGATCCTCTGCTGATCCTTGTCATTCCCAAGGACTTAGCCCAGATTTGAGGCTGGTCTGGTTGATGCCTGGATCATGCTACGACTACTGATTCGTGTTTGCTATCCTGACACTACTGAACTGGACTGATAATATCCTGACAAACAGATTGGAATGGCCCTAAAACACTATTTCTAAACAGGTTCAATCCCCTTGTTCTATTTACCATCTTTTCTTCCCTACCTTTGGATAATAGGCCAGAAGGGGGGGTTGAAACTTTTGAGAACCCTTATTGAATGTAGATTTTGAAAAAACAAAACAAAACTAAGACTATAGGGAATGAAAACTTCAGCAAGCCCAACTTATTCAGCCAGGATGGATGAAATTTAAGGCTTTCAATGCCAGACAGTTTATTGCCAGCATATTTAGATGCAGTAAACTTTGTTTAAAACATTTCATGCTGTAATACAATCCCCACTGCACATTACATCAAAACTCAACTAAGTGCATGCCATTTCTTCCAAGAAGATGGGCTCTAGAGATAGGCTCCATATATTAGCTTAAGAGCCTAAGGAAATATCTGGCATGATCTTGGTCATACAAATATCACAGAGGTCATGTGAGCTATTAGCTGCCTCCAGTCCTGGTTGTAGGAACTTGATGTAGCCTGGCCCTAGTGGTAATGCAGATCTCTATTTTGTTAATCACTTTCAATTCTCATCCATCTGGATGGAAAAACAGGTTATATGTCTGTTTCTCTGAGAGGGCAAGCCTGCTTGCTTAACATTCTGGGTTTCCCTAGTGTTCTGTGTATTTATTTACATATACACACACAATAGTATGGCAATCTGGTCAGGAAAGGAGAGAAATAGAGAAGTATATATATATATATATACTTCTCTATTTCTCTCATATATATATATGTGTGTGTGTGTGTGTGTGTGTGTGTGTGTATGTATGTATGTATATGTGCATGCACATGTATATATATATATATATGATGTGTATGTATATGTATACATATATGTATATGTATAATAAAACAATTGCATGTTAGCTGCCTTACTTTATTGATCTCCACTTTAATTTTGAAATAGGGTATTTCAGTAAACCTGACGATCACTTACTGGTCAGACTTTTTGGCCTGTGCACTCCAGGATCCCCCTCTTTCTGTCTACTAGTGCTGTGATTGCTGCTGGCAGAGATTGCTTCTTCCATGGGTGCTGATGTTCCACACTCAAGCTCTCAGGCTTTTGCAGCAAGCATGTTACCACTGAGCCATCTCTGCAGACTCAGGTTGTTAAGAGTTGTCCATCTTGTCAAGGTTTTGTGCATATCAGATATCTCCAAGTCTGTAGATTTACCCTCTAGATTTCCTTGATGATACTTTATGATGATTTAGTTAATTTTTAATTTTGAGGTATTATGTATCATTGTAATTGGTATTATCCTCTTTGGTATCAGAAATATTTGCTTCCCCTAATATTATAAATACATTTTGCATTTTACTCCAGATGCTTTATATTTTTAGTGATATGTTTTTGTCTCTTCCTTTTTAGAATGATTTCCACAGTTTTGTTAAAGCTTAAAGGTATACGTTAACTACATAAAATGTACAGTTTGGTGAACTTTGACACATATAATTTCCGTGATGCCATCTCTGCAATCAAGGTAATTAAAATACAAGTAAGCAAATATTTTTAATCACTGAAAAAATTATTATTAGGTACCGATGAACATGTCCATTGAGTCAGGTATGGTATCCTTAAAGTACTGTAAGAATCTTGATTCATTAGAAGTTATAATAATCATTTTTCACAGTTCTAAGCCCCTCTTTTCTGTAACTACTTGGGACTCATTTTCCCTCACTGCTATGATATGTATTCTCAAGTCTAAAGCACATTTCTCTTCATTTACTCTCTTATCTTAAGCCATTAGTGAGTCTGGGAAGCTTTTTTCCATAGTACTTGATAAGCCACACATTCATAAGTATTACAGGTTATTAAAAGTCACAGCCTATTTTCATAATCCTCAAATTTCAAGGTCCTTTCACACTGCTTAATTATACATAATATGAAATTTTCAACATTAATATGGAGTTTAGAATCAGTGAGTCATCAAAACCATGGCCTTGAGCATGCTCGACAAATGTTCCCCCACTGATCTGTATTTTATAAACGTTTTAAAATACACACTAAGTGTAATGATCACTTTAGAACCCATGGGTTATTTATTAAACAAAAAGCCCACGGCCATATTTGGGAAGCCCTCTTTAGAGTTTTTGTTTGGGGGATGACAGAGACTCTATAAACAATAGAGTTTTCTCTTTGTTTTTGGTTACCCACCAGAATGTTGTGCCAAACCTCCTCTTGTTGAGAAAAATACACTTTGATCACAGAACAAAGAGATATCAGACTGGTATTTATATAGAAGCATCCATTCTGCTGGTTAGCTTTCGTAGTTCTGGTAAAGGCTATACAGGCTCTTCCTAGAGCTATCAAAAATCTTGTCTAGCTGTAAAACCTGGAGGTGAATTAATGATTCCACTTGACTTTTCAAACATCTTTAGCATTGTTTATCTACCTCTCCATTCTTTTCTGTGCTCTACTCTCTTAGTGCCCCGACTTTCACTCCAAAGTAAGAGGGGGAAAGAGTCAACAAGTCACCAAGCCAATGTAGACAATACTTGAGATCGATGTAATACTGAAAACTTGGAGCTAAATTTAACGTGGGATCTTTCCTCATCGCTCATGCTTCAGACTTCATTCCATTAAAAGGCTTGGAAGGAGTAATAGGGATTTCTTGCTGCTTTTCATCTCTAGCTCTCTCACTTCTTCATCCTGAATATATCAAGTATAGGAGGAATGCAGAGAGGGCAATGGATGTGGGAAGAATGAATACAACAATCCTTTGGTCAATAAGCATTGAACCTTAAAGAAACTACAAGACCCTCTCCCAGAGTGGTCTCTGGAACTTGGTGCTATTGACACTGATGGAGGTAGGTGGTATTTCACTCTTTTCTCAATGATTTCTCTGATGACCAGTGGCACCTAGGGCACATATCTTCCCATTAGTGAGTCTTCAAAACTTTGCTCATTTCTTTAGTTACATCTTTTTTTGTTTGTTTGGTTGGTTGGTTTTTCAAGACAGGGTTTCTCTGTGTAGCCCTGGCTGTCCTGGAACTCACTCTGTAGACCAGGCTGGCCTCGAACTCAGAAATCCGCCTGCCTCTGCCTCCCAAGTGCTGGGATTACAGGCCTGAGCCACCACAGCCCGGCTTAGTTACATCTTAATGCTATATCTTTATTTTATAACTAATTTTTACCATTTCAACAAATTTATTATATATGACACTTTATTTCCTTTTTATAATATGTTCAACAGTAGGGATCTTAGGTTTGCAGAAGTCTGGCTTATCCCATGGTTTTTACTGGGTCACTTTGTGATATCATATTATAAATCTGCTAAATTTTATCGTATGTTTTATTACTGACATTTTGTGTTTTAACAACTTTAGGTTTAGGGTCATGAATTAGTTTCAATTTATTATTGTATATAATTCACAATAAGAATTGGTTAGTTACAAAGAAATAACCAATTTTTCAACATGCTAAAAGACTATTTTTACACATAGAGAAATGCTTTTTAAACTTTGGCAAACTTCAGTTGAGTGTATACATGTTAGACTATTTCTGAGTTTAGTTCCATCAACCTGTTTAGCTGCATATATATTTATTCAACAGAGGTGTATGACTCATTCTACTATTATAATTCAATGTGCCACAAATTCTTTAACTATTCTCACAGTGAGAAACAAAGTTACTTCTAGTTTTTGTGTGCATAAATAGTATTTTTTTAAAAATTTGTGTGAACAGTTCTCTTTATAGCAAGCACCCAGGAGTTGTTGGATTGTATTGCAACATATTCACCTTTTTGAGAAACTGCTAAGTGGTTTCATTCAGTGACTGTTCTTCACATGTCTGCAACCTACCAGCATTATGTAAATACATCAGTTATTTTTTTTTTGCTGCATTTTCACTAGCATCTTAATCTTTCTCTGACATCTTGTTGTGTATGCCTCTAATTGTTAGCATTGATCTCTTTTCAAGCTGTCATGAAATGCCCTTGCAAATCCTTTGTTCAGTTTTTCATTGCATTTGGGGCCTTTCACTCTTAATTGTTGAAAGATTTTCTTATCTAAGTAAGTGCCTAGATAAGACAGCTAGGAATATTTTCTGGGAGTATCTTCCAGATTCTTCTGGTTTCTTTCTCTTTTTTTGAAAATGATAATTTTAAATTCTGATGTAACGGTCTGTAAATAAAAGGCACAGGAAGCTGGTACTTTGAACAAAGCTTCTTCACAGGCTAGACTGTTACCAAGTGTAACGTCTCATGCCAAATTCTTTATTATTGACAAGAAAGCAAGCCGTTTATCTGATCTGATAATTAGAAAAATGAAAGCTAACTACTCCAAGCATTCCCTATACTATTGGCATGTTAGTTCATTCTGTGTGAATACTTACACTAAAAGATATCTTAAAGTAATGTGATTTGAACTAATTAACTCCTTTTTAGTTATTTTTTTTCTATTTGGTCTCTCTGACCTCTTCTAACATAAAAGCTCACTCTGAAATGGCTACCTACTCTTGTTTTTTTTTTCCTAATTAAAAAAAGTTCTATGTCTTTAATCCCAACTGCTTCACTTAGACCACTAAACAGTATACTATATTTTTAAATTCAAGCACATATGAAAACACATATGTGTAAGTAATATTATATAAACTGAGCAGGTTGTAGTACTGTTTTTAAGATAAAACATGCACACACATGAATTTAAGAAAAAGAGGCCATTAATTTAAAAAGCGAAAGGGTGAGGGGTACAATGGGTGAGTTTAAAAAAAGGAAGGAAAAGGGAGAAATTAAGTAATTATTTTAGTACTTCAAAATATAAAAAGTATTTGTAAATTATTATTTTAAATGATATTTGCATATATGTGTTTGTATGAGTGCAGGTGCTCTCAGAGACCAGAAATTTTGCATTCCCCAAGGCTTGATTTACAGGTGGTTCTGATTTACCCAACATGGATTCTGAGAACCAAACTTGTTTCTCTGGAAATGTGGTGTTTTCTTAGAGCTATCTCTCAAGTTTCCAGTTGTCGTTTTATATAATTCTATTTATGTGTGTCTGTCTGCTTGTGTGGCTACACTTGTGTGTAGCACAGAGGTCAGAAGAAGGCATTGGCTAGCCTGACCTGGAATTTCTGTGCAGCTATGAATCACCCAGTGTGGTTAATAGGAGAAGAACGTCTGTCCTCTCCAAAAGCAAAGAGTAGTCTTGACCGGAGATCAATTTCTCCAGCCTCCTCTAATTGTTTTACTTAGTGGGATAAAATGTTTCTGTATCTGGAACTGAAAATTAAGTCAATTAATATGCAGAAACTAAATTTTGAAGTTTTTGTCCCTTGATAAGATTAAGTTTTTCATTTTCATTATGGGCTATGACATGATCATCAACTTTAAGTGTCTTACGCCAAATATCAAATAGGTTCTCCTAGTTTTTCTAAATATTTCCTAGTTTTATATTAAAATACACTATATGTTTGAGACAATTTTATAAGAAGATTTGCTTTTGTGTGTTTTATTATTGATGAATGCCCAGTTGCTTCAGTAATATTTGGTAGAAGCCTTATTCGCCCCATTGAGTCAGTTTTACACATTTTCAGGTATCTTTTGGGCATATTTGTGGTTCTGTGTTTGTATTGTCTGTATATTGTGTGATCTTAAAGTACCTATCTATTCACTAAGTCGGTGTCACTACTCACATAAGAGTATCTAAACACTAAATAGGAAATCTTCCAACTTTGATATTTTCAAAAACAATGCTAAATGTGTTGTCTTTGTCCTCCCATAAAATTTAAATGATCTTGTCTTTATTTAAAAATGATCTTTCCTGAATTTCTGTTTGTATTTCATGTCCAGTATTCATATACTTGTAGAAAACTAACATCTTTGCTATGTTGAGCCTTTCTGTGTATACTACTGAGAACGTTTGTTGTGACCAGGCAGAGACAGCTGGAGACAGAATGGATCTTCTTTCACTCAGAGTTGGCGGAGCGACGTCCATGGCTATTTCACCGGAGCAGGTGGACAGAACATCTGGCCAGGAGGAGCATTTTGCAAAGGCTCTTTATGTCACTGTGTCCGGGAAGCAGAGAAAGGGGTGCGAAACAAATGACACTGAATAATAACCTTCAAAGGTTCCCTAGTGAACTATTTCCTCTAACTAGGCTCTGCCTTCCCGTTTCCACAGCCCTCAAATAGCGCCACCATCTGAGGAGCAAGTGTTAGCGTTGCAAGTGTGGTCCTGTGGCATGTATTTCACATAACCATTTCACTGTAACGATGTATGTCATCCTCTCATAGTTTTCTAGGTGTTCTATAGGTACGCTACATAGGACACTCACCCATTTTATTATATCTACATCCTAATCTTTTCATGCATGTCCCGTTTTTAGCCCATTCTCCAAGTCTTGAGTTTTTCATTGAGTTGTCCAGTTTCTCTCTCTACTTCTAAATTCTGTTCCTTCTGGTACAGGGCATGAAGTTGCATAATTTTACCATATCATGAAGGTAAATATGTAGGTACCAGGAAACTCAGCATCTTTACTCTTGAATGATTATGTTAGCAAGCTAAGGATTCATACTCACTTAGAAGCATTATATGAATATTTAGAAACAAAGCATACAAAACTAGGAGTAACCTATGTTTCTCAAAATCTTTCTCAATCTCCCACGTCCTTAAGACACTTCAATATATTCACTTTAAAAAAAAAAACAAAAGATCTCTTTATTTATTATAGGTAAGTACGCTGTAGCTGTCTTCAGACACCCCAGAAGAGGGCATCGGATCCCGTTACAGATAGTTGTGAGCCACCATGTTGTTGCTGGGATTTGAACTCAGGAAGAGCAGTCGGTGCTCTTAACGGCTGAGCCATCTTTCCAGCTCCTGATTTGTTCACTTTATATTCAGCTATATTTGATTTGATCTATTTCTAGTTATCTTTATTTTCTCCCCTACTACCTGCGGTCAGTGTACTTTGGGTACATCAAGATCACATTTTTTTTCTTCTACATTGTTTCAAGCTGCTGCTTAACTACATTTCTATCATACACACTGCTTTTTCCAATCTTTAAGTTTGATTTGGGCTGCTTAAATGTTGATTCTATATCTCTAAATAGCATTTCAAACATATTCAATAAAGTTACATTAGTTTCAAATGTGTTGGTAACTTTATATCGGTTTAAATTTGGGCTGCATTTAATTGAGTGTTGCACCTTTATTTTTACATTTACATAAATATTGAGTTTGGGGATTTATAGGTTATTTGGGGAAAATTTGGTTTTTAGGTGGTATTTTCTAATCTTATTGGATTTTTCTGAAATAGAGCCAAGCTTATGGGTAATTCTTCTTTACTACTCAAATGAATAATTTCCACACTATGGTATTTATCCTTCTACAGGTATTATGGGCATATTCACTGTATATAGAGAAACCAGATTCCATTTCTGATCTTTACTGTGCTCTGAAGCCCATTCACTATAATTATGGTTATTTGGTTATTTCCCAACTTCAGAAACTTTGCGCACAGGCAGACACCCTGCACTCTATGTCTGAGAAGCTGTAATGTATAGAAAGCTGTTATGTCTTTTAGGTACTGTACTACAAAATCTCGGTCTTATACTATCTTTAGACTTTTTAGATCAGTGTTGGCTCTGGGAATTTTTTAGGCTTCACAGTTCCACCTTCCAGGATTATGCCTTTAAAATGTTATTTGCAGGCAGTAATCTAGAAATTTTGATGGACCCATTTGTTTCATGCCTGGCAAGGATGAATATCTTTCAAATCTAATATCCAGTGTATTAAAAACTATTCATCATAAATTTTCCATTTCCAGCTTAGTTCTTTGCCTTTTTGATATTTTTGGCTGGGATTTGATTACTTTACATATAATGGTAAATCATCAATAGAATTGAAGTCTGAGAACTTAGCAATAATTAATAAATTTCTTGTTACTGCTATAACAAATTTTATAATCAACCAAGAACATAGACTCCTTTTTATAATTCTAAAGTCTAAAACTATGGTGTTGGTAAGGGGTTGTCTATGACAGGCTCTGTGGGAGAGCCCATTTCCTTCCTTTGCACTATTCAGAGTCCAGTGGAATTCCTTAAACATTAGTCCCCTCTTGTTCTTTCAAAATGAATCACGTCTTCATCTGTCTCCATTGTGTTGTATCTGTAGTCTGTCATCTCTCCTTCTGTCTTACAATGACCCATTATTACATATGCCTTTTCTCTCTTTTTGCGAGCAATTACTTTTCTATACTTTTTACTTGTAAGATCCATATATTTAAAATATTGTACATATCTATTCTATGGCAAATATTATCTGGAAGTAAAGATACAGGTAAGTTAAACAGGGCATTTTGAATGAACTTACATTAAATATCTTTAGAAAGAATAAAATAAAGGTTTTATTACAATAGAAATGTAAGTGGTTGGTTAAAATTTATTTCTATAGTTTTCTAAATTCTTCTGCATTCTCACGTACCTAACCTGAGAGTGTATCAACTAATCTGTGTTTAAGGAAGCACAGAGATTTAGCAGGTATGAATGTAGTAAACCTGTAAAATTTTAATCAACCATTTACATTTCTACTGTAGTAAAACCTTACAATGTACAATGTAATAGAACCTTACAATGTAATACAACTTACAATGTAATATGTATTTCTATAGCAAATGACTTTATTAATTTCAAGTGTCTGTAATGATGACAGTAATTTTATATGCTAAAAATTTAAGCCAAGCTCTAATGTTTTAATGGCCCCATATGTTATTTTGCTCACTGTTACTGAAGTGTGTTGATCTTGAGTTACAGATTACCTTTTATACAACTTATAGTGTTATATCTTTATTTCTTTATAATATCATAGTTAAGGATTGGAGTTGGAAACCCTATTTTTAAGGATCCTCAATCTTCACTTTATCCAGCTCTGGATTTTAAAGCAATGATGACCTTCTAAGATTGCTTTGAGGTGAAATGGCATGATAAGTAGTCTTTACACTTGCAGGAGTTCAAACACTTAACAGTGCTACAAGATGTTGTCATCTACAAATCTGAAAATGCCACACACAAGTTAACAGACATAACCCTAACCCTAACCCTAACCCTAACCCTAACCCTAACCCTAACCCTAACCCTAATTGAGAACTGAGTTCCGGGCGACTTCCCACAGCTCATGCAGAGATGCATGCAGGCATGTTTCTCTGGAACTGGGAATATGGTACAAGTAAAGCCCTGTTCAAAAACATAATGGCCTAACTTCATATCCCCTGAACTCATTGAAAGCACCAGTACTGAGGGTAAGGGAATATGATCACAGCATGTAGAGATCAAGACAGCAGGTTTCTTGGTGAGTCAGTGACTCTTGCTTCAGTGCAAGACAAAGTAGAACTTGATGAAGGAGGACCCCAGACATCAAATTCTGGATTCCATGAACAAAACATGCTCACACAGACATAAACATGGGCATGGAAACACAAGAATCTCATATAATGAAGATCTAGCTTACTTTAAAGTACTTTACGAATTTTGCTATACACTTAGTGATTAATGTCTTTACTGGTGGTTTCTATGAAATGCAAAGGATATAGTGTTTTTTTTCCCACGTTTCCTAAAGTGTTGTGCCTGCTCTATAATTAGTGGTCTTCACTTTGACCACTGACCACTGTGAAATGATGGCCAACAGCTTATAAAACCACCCTGTTTGGTTTTGGTGTAAAGACTTATCTACTTCACTGCACATCCCGTGCTTTTGTGCGGTTCTTCTTTATTCTAGACAATGTTCTAACTGGAGTTCTACTGGCCCCACCCAGCTCTTGAAACTGCTAAAATGAAGAGCTAATAAAGGTTTTAGGATGCAAGAGACAGTTACGTGGTGTGCATATCCACAGTGGCCACGTCAACAGGAAGCTCTGCCTGATTTTGTAGCATTTGCAGTCAGTTGTGAAAAATCAAAGTTCTATCATGAATTTTGACATAATCTTATGTTAAGATAAAGTTGTCATGCATATGCATTTCTTTACTTCCTGTTAATGAACCACTTCTCTATCTTCCACACTCACCACTGGCCTTGCCCAAAAATTGTAAAAGCTGTAGGAAACAAATATATTGTAAACTCTTAAAGCTGTTTACATTAAGATTTAAGATGATCCTTTCACTAAAAGATCCTCTTATATTTTAAATATATTATTTTATGTGTATGAATATTTCACATGCATGCATCTATGTGTACCAAATGTATGCCTGGTATCAACAGAGGTCATGAGAGGAGGAGGATGTAGTCTTTGAAACTGGGCTTACAGGTGATTGTGAGCACAATGTGGATGCTACGAACTGAGCTCAGGTCCTTTGCAATAGCATCAAGCACTATTAACCACTGAGCCCATGGTAAAAGTTTTGACTTGACAATTTTGGTGTTTTTGAAGCAGGAAAATAAAATAAACTACTCTACATTGGGTAGAAATGAAATGGAAAACAGAATTCTGTGTTTATTATTAGGGCTTCCTTGTGCGAATGACAGCTTATGATCAATGCCTTGGGGAACTGTGAGAGGGACTCCAGAAAAAAGACAGAAGGCCTTTTACCTCGGGTGCATTGTGTTCCCTGGATTATCATTCAATGTGGTTGCATGCCTCCTGCAACAAACATTTATATTCAGTTTATAAGACATGTTGTTGTTGCTGCTGCTGGGTGCTAGAACGTAGCTGTAAAACCCAATCTGCTGAAAGGATATGCTGAGGGAAGTCCTTGGTGTACACTGAGCCTAAATATGGCATTCAGTCTTGCCCAGATATAATCTACTGTACATGCCAGATAATTGTGTTTAAATTGATCTGTCCTAGAATGTTCTGGGAAAGGGCTACTTGGTTAATATTTAGTATTTGCTCACATGTATTTATTTACATGTTTTTGTAAACTCAAGCAACTTCCCTTGGATCATTATTTTCTTTTTTACATTTGAGTATAAAAGTAAAGTGAAATGGAAGTAAAGTTGTCTACAGCATTCAACTCTAGCTCCTCCCACCCTTTACTACTTTCAAATTACAGTTCTCACAGACAGTTCAGCCCATAGGAAGGATAGATTCAAAGCAGTCACCCTAGTTACTACCCAAATTCAGAAACATGGTTCCTTTTTTGGCTACTTCCTTATTTCGGCTTGCTCAGTAAATGCTCTTGGAAGTTTAAACCCTGTGTGTGTTATAAGCAAGTAATAAATTTCTGAGCCATTTCAACATGGCTCTGAAAACTGTGCTCTCTAAGGAATAAGAAATGAAAAAAAATCATTATATTATACTCCCAGGCCCTATAGACAAAATGAAATGTACTTCAGGCCTAGGAATATGTAGGGAGAACTGCCAAGAGCACAACTAATCCAAGCAGGTGGAGATGAGAGGAGAGAGGAAAAGAAACAAGAGCAGTACACAGTCCCTCTGGAGAGCACTTCAACTGCAGGAGAGAATTTAGCATGTACACAAAAATGTGTGGACATCTCACTGGATCATCTCTCACTAGTTCCCAGTCAGGGAAATACACAAAATGGACATTAGGAAAAGCTTTATCTGATGGCAAGCCTGTTTCACAGTGTTCTAGATGGGTATCCAGTCTGTTTTAGGGGGCTGCTGAGGTTACATGAGAAAACGAATCTACAACATTTACAATATATCATTACATTTCTTTGATGCATTAAAAAGTAGATTGCCTGCATCATCTCTGATGCAGTTCTATTTTTATGTTTTTGTCCAAATTCTTGACATTTGGAAAGTAGTAGGAAACTCGAACATCCATGTCCTTAGGATACATTACACTGCATTGTAGCTGATGGACTTCCAAACCATTACCCATGTGACAATGTCTCTGCATTCACAAGCACATTGCCTCATAGAAACAGAGGCACTGTCACTCTCAGGAATAACAATCAACTTTACTCACTCAGGCTGGGCAAGTGCCACCCAGTTTCATCTTTCTTGTTTTTGATCATTTTAAGAGAGAGCAGAACAGCAAAGGCGATGAACTTGAGGAGATATTTTAACAGAATATCAAGCAAGAAAGTGTATTCACTGTGAATATTTAACTTGGGTGAAAAGATTAATTCTTTATGTCCTTAGAGGGTGTGTTTCAATCTCTAGACTTTGCTTCCATTTTGTTTAATCAACTTACTAACTGGGAACTCTGTGACTTCTATTCTGCATTATGTCACATATAGACATTTCTTTAAGCAAAATAAGTGCAACAAGATTGTAATTTCTGGAAGAACTAAAGGAACAGAGAGTAGTGTTCTTTTCTCAATATCTTGGGTGGTATCATGGATGCAAGGATTTTTTCCTTGATTCCTACTCATTCAGAGTAAATAGTAGTTTTTAAATAATCAGAAATACCTCTTCTATTGTAGTATACGAAAATGCCAGCAACTTTATGTACTGGTAATAGTCCAAAACAAGCAATGATTTTAAATGAGATTGCTGCCTTCATGTATTTAATTATACACAGTAAGGAAGGATGCTAGAGACAAGACTAAAACATCAAACAGCTTTATCCAATATTTATTAAATGTATTGTGTAGGGATTTCCATGGACTTATTTAGCTATCAACCTGCTCTAAGACAATATTTATACTATTTTAAAATCCCAAGCCCAATAAAAGGGAAATCCAAGCACAACACTTTTCACTAGAAGCTTTACATATAAAATATCATTATGCTTTAGCATCTGGTATATCTGAAATGAAGACTGAGGGCTTCCTCTGCTTTTCAATTTACATATTGACTCAAATATGAAAACAAGCTTCTTTTATTTAACACAGCTATTTCTATTAGTAAAATGTCAATCAAACTTGGAAGGAAGTCTGAAAATAGGATCAATATCTTTAGTCAAAATAAAAAATAATTGCAAAGTTGTGGGAATGTTCCTGTGGACATTGCTATGAATGAATGTTCCCCCAAAGGCTGATATATTAAGAGTGTGCTTGCCAAGTGCTAGGCCCTGGAAAATGATTGCATTTTGATATCTTTGTCCTAATCAAGAAGTTAATCTGTTGGTAGATATATAATTGTGAAAAGCTGTGCTTCACTGGGGAAAGTAAATGCTTGGTCTATCTTGATCTCATGTTCTTCCCGAGATAGTATCTATGCTTCCTGTCCATCCATGATACAATGTCTCACTTTGCTTTGCCTTCCTGTGAGTGGACTCATAAGCAAGAGAAATAAGTGACTTAGAAGTGTTGGAGGACTTTCCCTGTCCAATTACATTAGAGCAGAGGAGGCCTGTGATTGGACAGGAAAAAGGGAGGTGGAGCTGATAGTGGGAAAGAGCATCTCAGAGAAGGAGGATAACGGAGGTTTACATGATGTTATCACAAGGTTAGATTAATTTGGATAAAGCGTTTTTTTTTTTTTGTTTTTTTTTTTTTAAGTTTTTCGAGAATGGGTTTCTCTGTGCAGCCCTGGCTGTCCTGGAACTCACTCTGTACACCAGGCTGGCCTCGAACTCAGAAATCCACCTGCCTCTGCCTCCCAAGCGCTGGGATTAAAGGCGTGCGACAACACCGCCCGGCTGGATAAAGCTTTTATCATTATCAATTGGCTCTGAAATAATTATATTGGTATCTTGTAAATTATGAGTTAATTGATACATAAATCTGATTGGTTAAATATAAACTTAAGATTTTTTATTCTACTGGGTAATTGGGTGATTTGATGGCTGACCGTGGGGTGTGTGGAGCATTGCATGGTAGGGAGAGGAACTGGGGGGTGTACCAGAGGGATGGTGGGCAGAGGGACTGACAAGTGAGAAGGCACAGTGGGAGCCCTGTGGCCCTGTGGAGCCAGAGAGTTGGCCGACCAACAGACTACATGAGTGAGATCACCCAGTGCAGCCCTGTGGCGCACTAGCATGGAATGTGCCAATTTGTCTTTTTTGATATTTCCCGTAACATAGAAAAACTACACCTGTGAGTAAAAATTAATTTTTACTCCTTTATGTACATTTGAATATATTATCACATTGATGAAAATGATCACATCCGTAAATGAAGTTGATCTTTTCTTTTTTACATCCTTGTCGTTACAATAAAGAATTTTTTTAATTGCTCATCCTTTTAGTCACCTCATGGGTCATTTTTATATAATCTCGTATCTATCAAGCAGTCTACCTATACACAATTTAAGGAATTCTAGAGAAAGGTCCTAGAACAATGTTTCTCAAAGTCAATCAATCAAGCATGAGATTCACTGGAAGGCTTGTTACTACAAAGATTTCTCATTGTTATTCTAGAACTTCTGATATAGTAGCTGTGATCAAGCCTCTGAATATGCATCCTTGACCTGTTCCCAGCTGATACTATTCTTGATGATGTAGGACTATCCTTAGAAATCGTAGACCAAGGGAATCTCAAAGCAGCAAATAACACATTGTCTATTTTTAATTTTTAGTTTATCTTGATCTCCAGAATAATATTGGAGAAAAATTTATTGTTACAAACTCCTATCTATTTGATAAATTATAAATTTTGCTTGATGACAAATGAAGGAATGAAGAAGAAAGCAGATGTATACAGGATTTTTACTATAAGGAGTATAGACAGTGTTTTGAGGATTAATTACTAATGAGGAGGCTAAACATGTTTGTTCTTCTCTGTGATAATCTCATCTTAAAAACTAACCATAATTTCATCTTTGTAGGTCACTAGATAAAATCACCAGTGGTCAAAGCAGGTGAAAATGGTCAGGTCAGAGAGCAGCTTAGATATTGATCTTGGGGATTATCTGTGTCAGCAATTTCACAGAGAGAAGTTAGCAAGGTAGAACAGGCTAAAATGTGGCATGAAAAAAAATCAAAAGCCATATTATTAAGATACTTTACCTGTAGTGGATTGCATTGATGGATTTCTGTATCTTGAAATATCCCTGCATCCCTGGGATGAAGCCTACTTGATCATGGTGAATGATTGTTTTGATGTGTTCTTGAATTCTGTTGGCAAGTATATGATTGAGTATTTTTGCATCAATATTCATAAGGGATATTGGCCTGTAGTTCTACTTCTTTGTTGGATCTTTGTATGGTTTTGGTATCAGCATAATTATCTCTTTATAGAATGAGTTGGGTAGTGTTCCTTCTGTTTCTGTTTTGTGGAATAGTTTGAAGAGTATTGGCGTTAGGTCCTCTTTGAAGGTCTGATAGAATTCTGCACCAAAACTATCTGGTCTTGGGCTGTTTTTTTTTTTTGTTTGTTTGTTTGTTTTGTTTTTTTTGTTTTTGTTTTTGTTTTTTGGGGGGTTGGAAGACTTTCTATGACCCCTTCTATTTCTTTAGGGGTTATGGTACTATTTAGATTATCTATTTGATCCTGATTTAATTTTAGTATTTGGTATCTGTCTAGGAAATTGTCCATTTCCTCTAAGTTTTCCAGTTGTGTTGAGTATGGGCTTTTAGTAGTAGGATCTGATGATTTTTTGAATTTCCCCAGTTTCTGTTGTTATATCTCCCTTTTCATTTCTAATTTTGTTAATTTGGATAATGTCTCTGTGTCCTTTGGTTAGTCTGGCTAAGGGTTTATCTAACTGTTAATTTTCTCAAAGGACCAGCTCCTGGTTTTGTTGATTCTTTGTATGTTTCTCTTTGTTTCTACTTGATTGATTTCAGCCCTGAGTTTGATGATTTCCTGTCTTCTACTCCTCCTGGGTGAATTAGCTTCATTTTGTTCCAGGGCTTTCAGATATGCCATTAAGCTGCTTTTGTATGCTCTCTCCAGTTTCTTTTTGGAAGCACATAGGGCTATGAATTTTCCTCTTAGCACTGATTTCATTGTATCCCACAAATTTGGGTATGTTGTACCTTCATTTTCATTAAATTATAAAAAGTCTTTGGTTTCTTTCTTTATTTATTCCTTGACCAAGGTATCATTGAGTAGAGTTTTGTTCAGCTTCCATGTATATGTGGGCTTTCTGTTGTTTTTGTTGCTATTGAAGACCACTCTTACTCCATAGTTATCTGATAGGAGGCATAGGATTAATTCAATCTTCTTATACTTGTTGAGGTATGTCTTGTGACCAATTATATGCTTGATTTTGGAGAAGGTACCATGAGGTGCTGAGAAAAAGGTATATTCTTTTGCTTTAGGATGAAATGTTCTATGCATATCTGTTAAATCCAATTGGTCCATAGCTTCAATTAGTTTCACCGTGTCCATGTTTTGTTTCTGTTTTCCTGATCAGTCAGTCCATTCAGGAAAGTGGAGAGTTGAAGTCACCCACAATTTCTATGTTAGGTGCAATGTGCGCTTTGAGTTTTCGTAAAGTTTCTTTTATGAATGAGGGTGCCCTTGCATTTGGAGCATAGATGTTCAGTATTGAGAGTTCTTCTTGGTGGATTTTCCCTTTGACCAGCAAGAAGTGACCTCCCGTGTCTCTTTTGATGACTTTTGGTTGAAAGTCAATTTTATCTGACATTAGAATGGCTACTTCGGCTTGTTTCCTGAGACTATTTGCTAGAAAAAATGTTTTCTAGCCTTTTACTCTGAGGTAGTGTTTGTCTTTGACATTGAGGTGTGTTTCCTGTATGCAACAAAATGTAGGGTCCTGTTTATGTATCCAGTCTGTTAGTCTATGTCTTTTTATTGGGGAATTGAGTCCATTGATGTTAAGAGATATTAAGGAATAGTGATTATTACTTCCTGTTATTTTTATGTTACTTCTTTATTTAAGTGGTTATCTTCATTTGGTTTTGAGGAAAGACGGTTACTATCTTGCTTTTTTCTAGAAAGTAGTTTACCTCCTTGTATTGGTGTTTTCCACCTATTATCCTTTGTAGGGCTGGGTTTGTGAAAAGATATTGTATAAATTTGGTTGCATCTTGGAATATCTTGGTTTCTACATCTATGGTGATTGAGAGTTTTGGTGGGTATAGTAGTTTTGGCTGGCATTTGTGTTCTCTTAGAGTCTGCATGAGCTCTATGCAGGATCTTCTAGCTTTCATTGTCTCTGGTGAGAAGTCTGGTGTAATTCTGATAGGTCTTCCTTTATATGTTACTTGGCCTTTTTCTTTTACTGCTTTTAATACTCTTTCTTTCTTTAGTACATTTGGGGTTTTGATTATTATGTGAAGGTATGTATTTCTGTTCTGGTCCAGTTTGTTTGGAGTTCTGTAGGCTTCTTGTATATTCGTGGGCATCTCTCCTCTTGGGTTAGGGAAATTTTCTTCCATAATTTTGTAGAAGATATTTTCTGGCCCTTTAATTAAGCACATGGTCATTTCATTAGATGCTGAAAGAGCATATGACAAAATTCAGCATCCTTTCATGCTAAAAGTCTTGGAAAGAACAGGAATTCAAGGCCCATACCTAAACATAGTAAAAGCAATATACAGCAAACCAGTAGCCAACATTGTCTTAGTTAGGGTTTTACTGCTGGGAACAGACACCATGACCAATGCAATATAAAAGATAACATTTAATTGGGGTTGGCTTACAGGCTCAGTGGTTCAGTCCATTGTCATCAAGGCAGAAACATGGCAGCATCCAGGCAGGTATGGTGCAGGAGGAGCTGAGAGTTCTCTCTTTTCATCTGAAGGCTGCTAGTGGAAGACTGACTTCCAGGCAGCCAGGAGGAGGGTCTTAAGCCCACATCCACAGTGACATACCTACTCCAACAAGGCCACACCTCCTAATAGGTTCACTTCCTGGGCCAATCATATACAAACCATCACAAACATCAAACTAAATTGACAGAAATTTGAAGCAATCCCACTAAAATCAGGGAGTAGACAAGGTTGCCTCCTTTCTCCATATCTTTTCAATATAGTACTTGAATTACTGGCTAGAGCAGTTAGCTCTATGTTGTCTCACCAGACAACATAAGGAAGTCAAAGGCATACAAACTGGGAAGGAAGAAGTCAAACTATCACTATTTGTAGATGATATGATAGTATACTTTAGTGTCTAAAAACTACACCAGAGAACTCCTACAGCTGATAAAAAACTTCACCAAAGTGGCCAGATATAAAATTAACTCAAATGAATCAATAGCCTTCCTACACTCAAAGGATAAACAGGCTGAGAAAGAAATTAGGGAAATGATACCCTTCACAATAGTCACAAACAATATAATGTATCTTGGTATGACTCTAACCAAACAAGTGAAAGATATGTATGACAAAAACTTCAGGTCTCTGAAGAAGAAAATTGAAGAAGACCTCACAAAATGGAAAAATCTTCCATGCTTGTGGATTGGTGGAATTAATATAGTAAAAATGGCCATCTTGTCAAAAGCAATATACAGATTCAATGCAATCCTCATCAAAATCCCAACTCAGTTCTTCATAGAGTTAGAAAGTGCAATCTCAAATTCATATGGAATAACAAAAAACCCAGGATAGCTAAAACTATTCTCAACAGTAAAAGAACTTCTCTTGGAATCAGTATTCAGGACCTCAAGCAGTACTACAGAGCAATAGTGTTAAAAACTGCATGGTATTGGTATAGTGACAGGCAGGTAGATCAAAGGAATAGGACTGAAGACCCAGAAACGAACTTTCAACAAATGAGCTGAAACCATTCAGTGGAAAAAAGATAGCCTTTTCAACAAATGATGATGGTTCAACTGGAGGTCAGCATGCAGAAGAATGCAAATTGTTCCATTCTTGTCTCCTTGTACTAAGCTCAACTCCAAGTGGATCAAGAACCTCCACATAAAACCAGACACACTGAAACTAATAAATAAGAAACTGGGGATGACCCTTGAGGACATAGGCATGTGGAAATGTTCCTGAACAGAACACCAATAGCTTATGCTTTAAGATCAAGAATTGACAAATGTTACCTCATAAAATTACAAAGTTTCTGTAAGACAAAGGACACTGTCAAAATGACAAAATGGCAACCAACAAATTGGGAAAAGATCTTCACTCACCCTTCATCCAATAGAGGGCTAATATCCAATATATATGAAGAACTCAAGAAGTTAGACTCCAGAGAGCCAAATAACTCTTCCAAAAATGGGGTACAGAGCTAAACAAAGAATTTCACTTGAAGGACTTCGAATGCCTAAGAAACACCTTAAGAAATGGTCAGCACCGCTGGGCGGTGGTGTCACCCGCCTGTAATCCCAGCACTTGGGAGGCAGAGGCAGGCGGATTTCTGAGTTTCGAGGCCAGCCTGGTCTACAAAGCAAGTTCCAGGACAGCCAGGGCTACATAGAGAAACCCTGTCTAAAAAACCCAAAAAAAAAAAAAAAAAAAAAAAGAAAAAAGAAAAAAGAAAGAAAGAAATGGTCATCACCATTAGTCTTTAGGGAAATGCAAATCAAAACAACCCTGAGATTTTACCTCACACCAGTCAGAATGGCTGATTAAAACTCAGGAGACAGCAATCTTGGTGAGAATGTGGAGAAAGAGGAACACTCCTCCACTGCTAGTGAGAATGCAAGTTGGTACAACCACTCTGGAAATAAGTCTGGTGGTTCCTCAGAAAACTGGGCATGGCACTTCCAGAGAACCCTGCTATGCCACTCCTGGGCATATACCCAGAGGATTCCCCAGCATTCAATAAGGACACATGCTCCACTATGTTCATAGCAGCCTTATTTATAATAGCCAGAAGGTGGAAAGATCCCAGATGTCCCCTCAATAGAGGAATGGATATAGAACATTGTAGTATATTTACACAATGGAATACTACTCAGCAATTAAAAACAATGAATTCATCAAATTCTTTTTTGTTGTTGTTGTTGTTTTTGTTTTTTGGTTTTTTTTTTCGAGACAGGGTTTCTCTGTATAGTCCTGGCTGTCCTGGAACTCACTCTGTAGACCAGGCTGGCCTCGAACTCAGAAATCCGCCTGTCTCTGCCTCCCAAGTGCTGGGATTACACGCCCGGCTCGAATTCATCAAATTCTTTTGGCGAATGGTTGGAACTAGAAAATATCACACTAAGTGAGGTAACTCTTTCAGAAAAGAACAAACATGGAATGCAGTCACTGATAAGTGGATATTTGCCCAGAAGCTCTGAATACCCAAGACACCACTCACATATCAGATCATTCCCAAGAAGAAGGAAGGAGAGGGGTGCCCTTGTCCTGGAAAGGCTTTATGCAGCATGGTAGGTGATTGCCAGGACAGATGAGTGGGAGGGGGTTGGTTGGGGAACAGGTGGAGGGAAGAGGGCTTATGGGATTTATAGGGAGGGGGGAACTGGGAAAGGCAAAAACATTTGGAATGTAAACAAAGAATATAGAAAATAAAAAATATTAAAAAAAGAAACTTTACCTGTTTGTATCAACCAACTGCAAAATCTCAACAATATAAAAAGCGTTTACACTTATTGGTGGTCTTGGCCTTGCTACCACAATTGAGCTTCATGCTACAGACTCCTCTCTGTGTTATACTCTTCTTCATGAATATATTTTCGAAGACTGGAGGACAGAAACTCTCACACGGTGCAAATAATTACATGGCAGGGCCTAGAATTGCTCCCTTTCATGACCACAGGCATTTCTTCACTGTCTTGAACATCTATAGAACAGAGAAAAAGAGACTGTCTAAAAGTTGAAATCCTGTTTTGGGTTAAATGATATTTTACTTCAAGTAAAAAACTAAAAGCAAGCAAGCTGCCAAGGTTATTGATGAACTCAAAGTACATCCCCTAATATCTCATTCTGTATATTAAAGCATAGCTGGAGGTAGATTCTGCTGAAGAGTGCTGTTTAACTGTCTTCAGTAGTTTTTGAAAGGTTTCTCCTGCATGAAGACTTGGTAGACAGGTTCAGCAAGGGCAGAGATCAACAACAGAAATGTAACATGGAAAGTTGTCTCAGCAAGTGTTGGCAATGCATAGGACACAAACTGAAAAAAAATGGTGTTCTCTTAGAGAAGAAACAGAAAAAAACAGATATGATGCAAAAAGATCAAAGGTGGTCCTTGAGCCAGAGTCAATGTGCTTATCATGCAGTTATTTTGCAAACTCTTGTGAATTTCATGTTTGAGCCGACAATCAATGTGTGACCAGGGCAGAACTAACACTGGGAAGTTAGCCCTCTGTCAGGTAGTGGAAATACAGAGGCACATAGTTTCTCGACATCTTCAGCAATTTACTTTTTACTGTCAAACCAAAGGAGAAATAAGCAAATAAGATTCCCCCTCTCACTTTCTGATGTCCTGTTTACTCTCTTATCTATATACACAGAGATTAATGCAGCTTTTGGACCTCACTGGAGAAGTTTCTTTGTGCAATGCACAGCATTTAATGAAAAAAATCACAATGGGTTAACGTGCCGAGAACAAGTGTCTGTGGACTGCTCAACTACAAATGAGGAGTCTGTATCCAGCCCCTTCCCACACAAGGACCATCTTGGAAGAGAAAGTAAAAAGTTTGAAAGAGTTAGAGGACAAAGATGACCAGACCAAAAAATGTTTTTTTTTGACATGTCAGGACCTCTGCAGACATGAAATCATAGCAGCTGTGATCACTAGCACCAGGCCCACATCTTATCAAGCCAGTGCACCTTAAAGCATGTAGCACAGAAAGACTCAAACTCATAGCCATAAGTGAAGAGCTACTGACAGGTTCTAGATTCTTTGGTGAAGGAGAGCCACCTTTTTAAAGCATACGATCCTTCAGTGGGTGGGACGTTCAGGATGGATCTAGGAAAAGTGGGTGGTATATGATATTGAGGTTTGGTCTGTTGCTACGAATTGTAATGTTAAATGGCCAACAAGGTCTGTACCCAGGGACAATCCTCATGTACTTACTCCTTGACTTAAAATTATTGGTTGAATAAAGATTCCTACAGTCTATAGTTGGGCAGAAAGGGATGCAGGCAGAGATTTACTTCTTTAGTTTAGGGTTGGAGATAGCATGACAAGAGGAAAGAGAGAGAAGTTGAAGAGAGGAGAAGATACCTTGGGATAAGGGATTTTGAGAACTGGCTATGAGGGCTGGCTGGTCGGAGCAGCCCAGACAGAACAGGGCAATTCATATTTTGAGGTTATTGGTAGGAAAATAGACATAATAGTGTAAGTGTAGATATCTGCCCAGTTCTAGTGTTTTAAAGGCTTATCATAAATATAAAAGTTTTGTGTCTTTTATCTCGGAATTGAATGCTCAAAGTCAGGGTTGAGATTGAGATTGAGATTATATATTTACTTCAACATTATGAAATTCTAATCATATAGATATATAGATACATATATCTATTGATAGATAGATAGATAGATAGATAGATAGATAGATAGATAGAGATAAGAAACAAATATGAACTCAGTCTAGCAGCTGTTGAAGGAAACACCAAAGGCATAATATACTGACATCAAAAATAAGCAAAGAGTTAAAAATTCTGAAGTTCCATGTTTAAATTATTAGGAGGCAGTTTCTTCAGCCCAGCCATCTTAGGAACAAGTTTTAACTTGCTGACAAATTGAGCCCATGTCCCCAAGCCCTGGAACTCAGCCCTATCCTGCTTCTTCAGCTACTTCATGTTTGTCTGTTAACAAGGAAAGGATATAAAGAGGGAACTTTTGTCATCTTGTTACCTAAACTAAGACACACATGTCATAAATGTGTTGCCTGCCTTGACTTAATTGACTGTGCAGCTTGCCTGCTTCTTTACTCCCTTATTATTCTGAATTCCAGGTCAGAGTCCAGGAGGGAACCTGCGTACAAAAGCTGACTCAAGGATCTTGAAACCAGGTGACTGGGATAAGGTCCAATTACCAATGTTAACTTCTTTGCTTACCCATCCTCCCCCTCTCCCCCGTGTCAAAATATGATTGGTCAATGCAACAGGCTACCCTGCTCCTCCTTACTTTGTGTTCCCATCCTATAAAAATGTTATGCAGTCTTTCTTCTGGGACTTGATTCGTATCTCAAATTGGCTGCCTCCCTGCTTGCACAGAAAATAAAGGTTTCATTTTTAAGCCTCTGTCTCCGGAGTGAGTTTTCTTGGCTTCCACCTAGAAACCAACAAAATATAAACAGGAAGATGATCCACACAGTCCTGGTGTCTCCTTTATTTCGAGGAATGGATGATTGTGATTGTATTGGAGACTTAGGCATACAGACAACAGTAAGAATATTGTAGAGATGAAGAAATCTTTTCTGATGCTCTGACTGCTACTTGAATTAATTTGATGTGTGATTTAAGTAAATGAGATTAAGAGAAACAGCTAAATAATTTGTTTTATGACCTGCTTTATGAGACTGTCTCCTTTTGAGTTAGTAAAATATTATGTATGACATATAGCACTTGTAGATTTCAAAGACTGGTAAAGAGCCACAGAACAAACTTAACTCTCTGCCATAGTAGCAAATACAACGAGCAAAACAAACTATATTCAAATGGTCATCTTATGTATGAGAGGTCACCAGCTGTCACACTTTGCATGACAGCAGATTGAAGAGAAGAAATCTCAGAGGGGATTAATTTCTTGCTTAGAATTAAGAACTTTGGTGTTTAACGTCAGAAAATTCCCTTGCACACAACTTAATAAAACATTTTCTTCCAACTCCAGCAAGCAGAAGAAGTTGACATTAGGGCAAGTAACTCTAGATTTAGAGTCAAGGAGGATACATAAAAGGGGTTATAGGATCTTCCTCAGTGGTTAAGGAAAGCTACTGAGGCATGTGGCAGAAGGGTCCCTAAATGGAAGCCCAGTAAGGTCATTTCAAGAAGCTGTAAAGAGAAAGCCTGGATTACACTGGAGACCCCAAGATGTTGGACATGCCAGAGCTGTGGAATAGCGGCTACAAAGAGCAACTAACCAGGCATGGAAGCAGCTCAAGTGAGAGAAGAGAGAGAATCTTGCTGTAGCCACTGAAACTAGGAGTGGGATTTGTGAAGAGCACTTCAACATCAGATACGGAGATACAGAATTTGCACTTTGTCCTACTGGGTTTCAGAAATGTTTTGGTCCAGTATTTCCAAGCTTTGATCTCTTCCCTCCATTTTGGAACGGTAGTCCATATTCTGTGCCACTATATATCTTTGGGAAGTATGTGATCTGCTTTTTTAAATTTGACTCTACATGAATTACAGGTACGAGATTGCCATGAGTCTCAGAAGAGACTTTGGACCTTGAACTTTGACCTTCTAAATAGTGTTAAGACGGAAAGACTTCTGGAATTGGACTGAGTGCAATTTGCCTGGTGATCTGGCTACAAACATGTGGGGGTCAGAGAGTAGAATGTTGAATTCGAATGAGAATAGTTTCCATGGGCTCACATTTGAATGCTGTCCACCCCACCCCTGCTCCCCAGTTGATGGAACTATTTGGGAAGGATTAGGAGGCATGGCCTTGTTAGAGGAGATATGTCACTGGAAGTGGGGTTTTAAGTTTAAAGAGCCTACACCATGCCTCACTCCCCAGTCTCTTTGTCTTTGCATGTAGATCAAGAGACAGCTCTGAATTACTTTTCTAGCACCATGCCTGGCTGCCAGCTGCCATGATCCTTGACATAATGATGATAATGATGATGGATTAACCATCTGAGTTAGTAATATAGCCCCCAATTTAAAAAAAAAAATGAAACATTTTCTATAAAGCACTATAGCCCTTACTTGGTTCTTAGTTTTTAACTTGACTACATTTGGAAATAATTAAAACCTAAGCAACTAGGCGCACCCATGTGAGATTTTCCTTAATTAGATTATTTGAACATGGAAGGCCCACCTTTAATCTGGATCTTTTGAGATAGGAGTATCTATTTTAAATCTAGGGCCCACATTCTGATGACAGCCCATGTAAAAGACATGGGCAAAGAAATATTTTGCTCTTTGTCTGATTCCCTTTGCTTTTGAGAGTAAGTTCATTCCTTCTCTGACACTAGAACCTACTTCTTCAGAATTCTGGCATGGATCCAGCCTTGTGGATCAAAAAACTACTAGATTCTAGATTCTATTGGAAAACAACCATTGGTTAGAATATCTGGACAACAGCCTGTAGGTCACTCTAATAATATAATATCCCACATATGTTAGTGTTTATATGTGTGTTTCTGTGCATGTATTTATATATTCATTCTATAAGTTTTGTTCCTCTAAAAAATCATGACTAATATACTCTGTGATGCATTTGAATAATTTTCAACTTAGCTAGCCCATATTATTTCATTTATAAAAATTCCATATGTGATTCTCTTAATAGATTTTATGACTTGTAAACCAAATATGGCAGCCATCTTGATTCGAAAATTACTATTCCTACTCTATTATAAGCCTATAGCTAAGAAAGGTTAAGACTGAGTTTGATGAACACATGCAGATAAATGTGCTGATGTTTCTTTTCCCCTAATGCTAAGCTTCTTTCAAAGTGAAGCAAGAGCTCACTAAATTAGGTTAAAAGAAAATAGATGTTTTTATATCTATCTTACCTAATTCTTCATGATGATCAAAAGTATGTATTTGAACCTGTTCCATGGTTTGACAAATTTTCCTTAAGAATAGTACCTTCAATGCTTATTATTAGACTTGTGCTATTCAAATAAACATTATATATATATATATATATATATATATATATATATTCACTGTCTTTTCTCAAAAATACAGAAAAACTTGGATTTTAGTCTATCTTGAGTATGCAATGTTGGTGGAATGGCCTAAAACATTCTGGATTTGAAGTTTATTACCATTACCAAAAAGCTATTTTAGATTCAAGGACAAAGTAAAAATCTTAGCTACTTTTCTATTGCTGTGACAGTCACCATGATCAAGGCAACTTATAAAAAAAGATTATTTGTGTCTCTTAGTTTTAGAAGGTTTGATTTCACAGCTCTTATGGTGGGGAACATGGAAGCAGGAAGGAAGGCATGATGCTAAGGCAGTAGCAGAGAGAGAGAGAGAGAGAGAGAGAGAGAGAGAGAGAGAGAGAGAGAGAGAGAGAGAGAGGATCTAGGAATAGCGTGAGTTTTTATGAGTTTTAGAACCTCCAACTCCAGTGACACACCTGTTCCAACAAGGCCATACTTCTTAACACTTCACAAAGGGTTTCAGCATCTGGAATGAGTGTTCAAATATATGGACCAATGGTAACCATTCCCGTGGAAATACAGAATCCTCAGACTCTGTGCTCTGCTCACAATAATCTCCCTTCAGTGGAGTGTTGGCATAGCTGAGTTCCTAAACTGTAGGCTGAGATTCCTGTTTTGCTGAAGTGTATGCATTCCACAAGAAAACAGGAAGGGAGGTTGTGTTTGCATGACAAGAGAGGAAACCAATTTGTGAGGTAACATTCCATTCAGCATTTCTATCAAATAAAACTTTTATGAATTTGGCATAAACCTCTGAAAAGCTGGAATTTTAATAGAAATACTGATGTAGTTTTTAATATAGCACTCTTCTATTACAGAAAAACTCAATGTCCCTCCTCATAAGTCGGTATTACAAATATTGGAGGTAAGAATCATTCAATATTTAGCAGTTCGACAATTCTGATCAAAACCATGCTTGTCATCATGTATATTTGCCAAGTCCTGGAATGTTTTAATAGTATTTACACTGAGTTCATGCTTAAACACTTATAATAACTTCTGACACAATTCTCAGCTTTGAAACCTTATACATAAATTAACCATGATGCCTATATACCATATGCTTTGAGCCTTACTTAGTAAAAAAGTACAGTCTGCACAAGAACCCTGATTGTGAGAAGTAAATTTGACATGACAGATCAATTATCAATTTAGGTCCTGGAATCGTGCTAACAATATGGGAGCAATGATGACAAATTGAATGATCAGTAAAAGATCAGACACAAGTATGTGGTTATTTTTAAGCATATAAATTAAACTAACTGTGAAAGTACTGTTAAGGTTTAAGAATAAAATGCTCCCCAGGCTAATGCATTTAATGATTTCTGTTCAGTTGGTGCTACTAGAAGATGAGGTGGGGGCTTTGAAAGGTTTAGGTGAGCTAGAGGAGGTGGGTGCTGGGGCCATGACTAATACAATTCTAAGCTCCGCCTCATGGTTACCTGGCAACAGGTATGCCCCGCCCCACAGTTACCTGGCAACTGCCAGGAAGGTCGGGCCCCCTATAAAAGAGGCTGCTTGCCTCTCCTCTCTCTCTCTTGCTTCTCTTACTCTCTTAGCTTCTCACTTGCCCTCTTGGGCTCTTCCCTTCCTCCTTCCCTATGGCCCTTCTCCACGTGGTCATGGTTGTACTCTACTTCTCTACTTCCACCCCCTCTCTGCCTTTCTCAGCCTCTACTACCCTCTTAACTCCCCTCCCCATGCCCTAAATAAACTCTATTATATACTGTACCATTGTGTGGTCCTGTGTCTGGTCCCTCAGGGGGAAGGGATTCCTCAGTATGGACCCACTGAGGCAGCCCCTTTCCCCACACCAGCATAGAACATTTTTCCTCCTCTTCCGAAGCAAGGTGCTCTACCACTGAGCTAGATGCCGAGCCCTATTTTTCCTCCTCTTTCTCTTTTTATGATCACAACAATTACTCTGAAAATTATACTTAATTCACAGTCTCTTCTTTTTTCTGTTTCATGTTTAATATGAGGCCAGCAGTCTCTTCTACATATTTTGTTTAAAATTCTCCTTTATTGAGTTCATGAGATTATAAGATTATTACCTCATTTCACCCTTTGTCCCTCCAGATCCTCCCATGTACCACCTCCTTGCTCTATTTCAAATTCATAGCCATATATAATATATTATGATATAAACAATACTAAACATACATTGTTTATATATAATCTTTATATAAAATAATGCAACAATATATTAATATATATAAAATCACACATATTATTTGTTGTATATTTATAATAATAATATTATTAGTTTTCTTGAGAATTATTTCGACTACAAACACTAAATTACTTGGTGTGTCTCATCCTGCTGATCAAGGTTGATGTTTTAAGGGAGTATATACCTTACAATTTCATGTACTCTTGCATATCTGTGTCATTCTATCGATACCAAAAGTCACTTGCCTTTGTTTATATAATTGTTCTCCTAGTCAATTTAGTTTTTGTGTACATTCCTCAAAAACCTTGTTCTAAAAGAGATGGATCGTTTAAAACAAAAAAATCAGTTAAAACCTGGGCCCAGGGGATCTCACAGAGACTGGGCCACCAAACAGGGAACAAACATGCAGGGGCTAGACCTAGGTCCCCTTTACATTTGTAGCTAATGTGCAGCTTGGTCTTCATATAAGAGCCTTAACAAATGGAGTGGTTATGTAAGAGTCCATCAGAAGACCCCCACTCAATAAGGCCGCAAAGACCAGAATTGCTGCAATCTGCAAGAGGTTTATTTTTTCAATGTACAATGGGGTCCCCCAGCATACAGGCAAGAGGAGACCCTGAGCTCACAAAGCATACCCTTTTTATGAACATTTTGGTGGGGTGTTTAATGGTCGCCTGAGCTGGGCAACTGTGATTGCTTACCCTGAGCAACATTTAAAATTATTGGTCAACTCGAATGGGGAGGTAGTCTGCCATTTGGCCCTGTCCTGCCTACCTTGAGGTATTTATGGTGTTTCCTGGCATTGTCTTTTTTGTCTAGTCACTTCCCTCTCTGGCCTCACCCTAGGCAGGGTGTTTCTGTTTAGGCCATTTTCTTATCTAACCTTTCCCCCTTCCCCCCCACCCCTATCCACCCACCCCCAACCACCCCACAATCTCACAGAGATTGCCTGGGTCTCTGTTCCCTGCCATTGGATTCCCTATCTCTTACCGGGACTGCCTGATTGGCCAGTGGAAGAGAACTTGTCTAGTCCTGCTGAGACTAGATGTCCCAGGGTGGTTTGTTTCCCTGGCTGAGACTAGATGTTCCTGGAAGGGTTGGTTCCCAAGCAGGAGTGGGGCTGGCAGTGGGAGTGGGGATGGCTTCCCTTTCTCTTAGGAGAAGGGGAGGGGATAATGGGGTAAGATCTCTGTAAGGGTAGAACTGGAAGGGGAGGAAGGAGGCGGGGTTGTGATCAGTTTGTAACGTGAATTAAAAAATAAATTATTGGAGGGGAAAAAAGGAAATTCAATGATGATCAAAGTAGAATTGCTTTCCAAAATTCCTGTATCAATGCACGCCTTTGATATTACTGAATGCAAGTCTTTATTGTAGTAGCTTCTCTTAGATAACTGAGACTCTTCATTTGCAAGTAAATAACTACTGCTTTGCTAAGGGTGCTCATTTTTTTTTTTTTTTGAGGCAAGCTTTTGTAAATCTTAGCCTCCTTTGTGAAGCTGTATGTTGAGCACACACTGGGAACACGGTTAGTAAATTCAAGTTAGGCACATAACTGCTGTTGAATAGAAACATCTGTCCACACAGATTGCTGTGAAGTCTGGTAGTTTTGAGTTAAGTGCTTAATTTTCAGGTGTTTTGTCACTGTTGCTGACAATGAATCTTTAAGTATTTTTTCTAACATCCTACTACTCTACTGTCCCTCAAACTTCAATGCAAATTTGAATATCCCTAGAGCACTACTCTTTATGAACAAAGATGAGAGTAACTCATTAGCTACAAATACTCTCAACTGAAATGTAGTGTCACCCAGAATAGAATCACTTTTCTTTTTTTTTTTAATCCCTGGTTATTTTTCTATGGTGTTTGGCTTCTCAATATCTCAGCTACATTCTCAGCATGTTTCTTCCTTCTTTTCTTTTCTTTTCTTTTCTTTTCTTTTCTTTTCTTTTCTTTTCTTTTCTTTTCTTTTCTTTCCTTTCCTTTCCTTTCCTTTCCTTTCCTTTCCTCTTCTCTTCTCTTCTCTTCTCTTCTCTTCTCTTCTCTTCTCTTCTCTTCTCTTCTCTTCTCTTCTCTTCCTTCCTTCCTTCCTTCCTTCCTTCTTTCCTTCCTGCCTTCCTTAAGGTACTACTTATTTAAACCTATTTGTCAAACTTCGAGACAAACAGCAAATCTATTTGGTATAAAGAGTTGCTTTAATAATTTTAGCAATCTCAGAGTCTGATGCTCATTCATTTGAAAAGTTTAACTTTAAAAAGCATCCTTACTTATATAGTATTTTTATAATACTTTGGATGCTATCAAAATCATGCTTAGGTGAAAGTGAGTATGATAAATGTCAGAAACATTTTCTGAGACTTTCTAAACTTCAGGAGAAAAATTTACTGGAAACAGTATTTAAATTCTATGAACCATGACTCTTCTGTATCTACTGCAGAATTGTATGGCCAGGACAATAAAATTAGTAGTTTCAAGTGATAGATGTGCACAGAAAAATGAACTTCCTAGTAAAGCTTATTAATCTAGAAAGCATTTGAGTTGATTCATTTTCCAGTAACACCATGTAAAATTCTACCTTTACAAAAATTTATTACTTATTTTTAATGGGAATTAAAAATTAAATTAAAATGTATTTAGAGATGATATACTGTTCCTATCTTGTGCTAGAAAAGATATGTAAATTGAGCTTGTTCACTGAAAGCACTTGCTTATTTAGCAGTCAGTGTGGGCAGGATGTACACATTCAGTTCTGCTGATGTGGAGCAGATGTTTCCTATGATCCAGATGGAAGCCCAGTAGTCAATATTAACAGATAAGATTGAGGTTCTCCAACAGCACTGACAAAAACGATTCATTGAGAGTGGTGAAATGGGTTAGTGCTAAAGACACTTATCCCAATTCTGATGAACTGAGTTAGATCACCAGAACTCACATGAGATAATTGGCTGCTCACACACACACACACACACACACACACACACGCACACACACACACCATACATGTACACATTAATTAATGTAAAAGAATTAATTCTTCCTTAACAGGGCAAGATTGTCCGCTCTGCCTTAACAATTCAGAAACTATCCATTTATCAAAACATGAATTGTCTAGGTTGATTATCAAATATAATTTCTTGCCACACACTTTGTTTCTAAATGTGACCTTTAGTCTCTCAAATTAAATATGACCAATCCAAAAAAGTGAAGATAGTGGGTGGGCATACATAAATGAATCACTATTAAATTATTCAAACTGTCAACATCTTTACTCCCATTTAGTTGTGAACTTTTTGTATGTAACAATACAGTCTATGTCTTTAGAAGATGTCACTGTTGTTTGAATAGCATAATTGAGACACAAGAATGCATGCTAGAATATAAGTGATCTTATTAAATCATTTTATTTAACTCACTGGCAGTTTCTGTCTTAGCTTTTAGTTCTTTCAAACTGCAAAATATAATAAGCCTAAAACATAAAGGCATTGAGCTACCCAAGAAGTGGATTCTAATGCAAGTCACTATCGATGTGTCTAGTTGCCTGTTATATTTATTCTGCTTGGAATGAATAGTTTTATATTTCTGGCAAGTAAAATTATAAAGTTTTAAAATTGCTCCTGTCTTACATAAAATATGAATAATAATACTTATAACCTGACAATTTCAGAGAGATAAATGTGGAAGATTGATAAAAGCAACTCCAAGCACCAAACTTCTTGAAAATGAGCTTCACATATGTTCAGTTTTGGTATTACAGAAGGGTGAGTCTCAGATCTAGCTCAAAGATATACTAAATCTCATACTTGTCACTGGAATTTTTATTGGTTTATTTTGCATGTGTTTATACACTTATTGGTCTATTTTGTATGGCTGTGGGGGGAGGGAGCTGCTTTCCTTCATGATAGGAAAATGGCTGCTAATAGGTTACATGGTCTTCTTAAAAGGACAAACTTCAGATACTCTTGAAAAGCTCCATAGGAGGAACAGCAATATGAGCCACCCAGTACTCCCAGAGTTCCCAGGGACAAAAACATCAACCAGATAGTACACATGGCTCCAGACCCATAGGCAGCAGATGATAGTCTTGTTGGACATCAAAGGGAGGAGAGGACCTTGGTCCTGGAAAGGCTCGATGCAGCAGTGTAAGGGAGTATCAGGACAGGAAAGCAGGAGAGTGTAGATTAGGAAACAGGGGGAAGGTATTTGGTTTATGGGATTTGAGGGGGGGACCAGGAAAGGGGAAATCATTTGAAATGTAAAAAAGAATATATCTAATAAAAATAATAACAAGAAAAGCTCCAAATATGTATTTGAATAGATCATTCTGAAATTTATTTCTAACTATAGACCAATATCTGGACAACAGAATGTGTTAGAATAATTTAGAGTTCTCTCAAGGCATCATGGGTATAATCAATATATTTGGAACAGCAAAAATTAAAATGAGAACCTGTTTTGAAGATACATTTTGTGTGTGTGTGTGTGTGTGTGTGTGTGTGTGTGTGTGTATGTGTCTGTGTCTTTGTGTGTGTCTCAGTGTCTTGGGTGTCTTCCTGTGTGTTTCTTTGTGTCTGTGTGTCTGTGTATCTGTGTTTTTCTGGGAAACAAAATTGGGGACTTGCACATGCCAGGTAAGTATTCTACCAGTGATCTATATCCCTGTCCAATACTCATATTCTACTTTGGGGGAAAAATGTATAAATCTACATATAGTTTTGGATAGATATATCAGCTGACACATTAATGCCCGTATTCCAGCACCTGGAAGAGAAAAGCAGCAAGATTAGAAGAGCAAGGTCATAACTTGGCTACTTAGTAACTTAAAGAACAGTGTGCTGCATGAGACCTCTAAAGCTGAAAAGCAAAACAAAACAAAGAAAACAAAAATCCTGAAGTTAATACCAATTGCAAACAAGTGCATGCCATTTTGTTGGTCACTGTATGTGAACATGGTGTAGCAAAGACTTGGCCATGATGGGTATAAAATAGTTCTCCCCTTTTAAAAACAAATTCAACCCATTGAATCTTTTTAATATTGTGGGGGGGGCTGGGTTAGGGCTGATCATGTGGTATTGGATAACAAAATAGAGCTATGGAAGACTGATTCTTCCTCCTTTGGCAGCCATTAATTTCCTGGAAGTCTTTAGCTGTAGGGGGAGGGGGGCATCTGAGATTTCCCCTACCCAAGATGGCATGTAAACTGGCTTTGTCATGTTCAGATCTTTTAGATTTGATTACTGTTGAGATTTCATGGATCATATGTAGAAAACACAATCTCCAAATCTCCCAAAAGGAGGCTGAAAGAAATTAGGGTCTGCAAAGGTTTGAATAACAATGTCCTTCCTAGACTCCTGCATTTGAGCACTTCAGTTTCCAGCTGTGGGTGTTGCTTGGAGAGGTCTAGGAGGTGTGTCTTTCTTGGAGGACATGTCTCACCCAAAGGTGAGTTTTGAGAGTTCAATGACTCGTGCCCAGAAATGAACCCACAGACTTATGGTCACTTGATAAAGGAGCTACAATGATCCAGTGGAAAAAAGATAGCTTTTTCAACAAATGGTGCTGGTTCAACTGGAGGTCAACATGCAGAAGAATGCAAATTGACCTACTCTTATCTCCTTGTACCAAGATCAATTCCAAGTGAATCAAGGACCTCCACATAAAACCAGACACACTGAAACTAATAGAAAAGAAACTGGGGAAGACCCTGGAGGACATGGGCACAGGGGGAAAGTTTCTGAACAGAACACCAATAGCTTATGCTCTAAGATCAAGAACTGACAAATGGGACCTCATAAAATTACAAAGTTTCTGCAAGGCAAAGGACACTGTCAGAAAGACAAAACAGCAACCAACAAATTGGGAAAAGATCTTCACCAACCCCACATCTGACAGAGGGCTAATATCCAATATATACAAAGAACTCAAGAATTTAGACCCCGGAGAAGCAAATAACCCTATCAAAAAATGGGGTACAGAGCTAAACAAAGAATTTTCACCAGAAGAAATTCGGATGGCTGAGTAGCACCTTAAGAGATGTTCAACATCATTAGTCATCAGGGAAATGCAAATCAAAACAACCCTGAGATTTCACCTCACACCAGTCAGAATGGCTAATATTAAAAACTCAAGGGACAACAGGTGCTGTCGAGCATGTGGAGAAAAAGGAACACTCCTACACTGTTGGTGGGACTGCAAGATGGTACAACCACTCTGGAAATCAGTCTGGCAGTTTCTCAGAAAATTTGGCATGACACTTCCAGAGGACCCTGTCATACCACTCCTAGGCATATATCCAGAGGATTCTCTCACATGCAATAAAGACACATGCTCCACAATGTTCATAGCAGCCTTATTTATAATAGCCAGAAGTTGGAAGGAGCCCAGATGTCCCGCAAAGGAGGAATGAATACCGAAAATGTGGTATATTTATACAATGGAATACTACTCAGCAATTAAAAAAAATGAATTCATGCAATTTGTAGGCAAATAGTTGGATCTGGAAAATATCATCCTAAGTGAGTTAACCTAATCACAAAAGAATACACATGAAATGCAATCACTGATAAGTGGATATTAATGAGCCCAGAAGTTCTGAATACTCAAGGCACAATTAGCAAATCAAAAGATTCCCAAGAAGAAGGAAGGAAAGGACCCTGGTCCTGAAAAGACTCGATCCAGTTTTGTAGGAGAGTACCAGAACAGAGAAATGGTGTGTGTGTGTGTGTGTGTGTGTGGGTGATTGGGGAATGGGCAGGGGGAAGAGGACTTATGGGACATATGGTGAGGGGGGGGAACTGGGAAAGGGGAAAGCCTTTAGCATGTAAACAAAGAATATAGAAAATAAGAAAAAATTAAAAAAGTAGACTTTGAAAAAAATAAAAAAAGAGAAACATTCAAAGAAAGAACAAAATATATGTGTGTCTCTGAATGAAACACTTTCCTCTCCTGTGCCTCAAGTTTGAGCATACACCTTCCATTAAAACTCCACTGGGAATCTTCAGAACTCAAGCATGATAGAAATAAAACCTTGTATGCAATTGATACCTTTCTATTAGATAGTACAACTTCAAAGTTCAATGCCAAAATGAGGCTCATGATTAGGAGACTGCAAATAAATCTCTGTGGGTAACGTGATTTATACAGGGATTTGTAGTGGGAAGAAGTAAAAATAAGTCGATACAAGAATATCATAAAGAAATATGCTTCTATAAAAGCTACTTTTTAAAATAAAATAAAGCAAAATGAAATGAGGCATCTCCATTCTGGCTTCTCAATGGGTCAAGCGGTACCATTAGCAAACTTTTCTCTCTTATATTAATATTTGTACTAAAGTGAAGCTCACTTAGATCATGATTTCCCACCTTGAGCTAAGAGAAAACATGATCTGCTTTGCAAACTAAGACCCACCATGCTCTCTTTTGTTCCAGAATGGATCTTTTTCTAGAAAGACTTGGTAAATGTTGTCAGTTCTTTCAAGGAAAGCTCCACATATAAAAGTTGAAGCACAATCTAAACCATGTTTTCCAGAGAATCCCACTGGAGAACCATAATCATATCTCATGCTCCCTTTTAACAAAAAACATTTGTATTTTTTGAATAAAGCTATACTTTGATTTATCCAGGCCCATTTATTTCCAGAGGGAAATAGAAAATAAGACCCTTTCCTTTTGTAGCTCAGGTTAATTGTGTGTCAAATTAGCCCCGTAATCCCTTTGAGGTCTCCATTGCTGCTATTTGGTGGACAAAACTTTCACAAGAATCTCCCTCAAGGGCTTACTTTAATTTTTAGAGACAGTACATTTTGAATCCTTAGCAAGAAATTCTGCTAAGGGAGGCACAATCCTCAGACATGCAATTGTGCTAGTGTGGGCATCCAGATCCTTTCTGCATCTTACCTCATGGAGTCACACTGCTGCTTCACATTGCTGAAATTAAAATACCATTCAGCACAAGGTTTTCCTGGAACATTGAAACTTCCCCCTGAAGTAGAATTGTCTCTAAGAAGTGCCAGCCAGTGCTTAGTGCTTATCTATTTATCTAGGAGGCGCACAGCCTTATCTGCAGGAGCTACAGGGTTCAGAGAAATTTGCATATTGTTTGAATCTGAGGCCACACAGGAGTTCTGATACACCTGTCTCACACAGACTTCTGGAACAGGGAAAGGTTTGCCGAAGACTTTGTGTGCTGTTCTGGGAATCGCTGACTTTCTGTCTCTCAACCTGTTCCGATGCTGTGATTTGCTATTTTTTACCAGCAACTGTGAAATTCTTAAGTGGGCTTGAGTAAAAATGTCTAGTGGAAAAATCTCTCAGGCAAAAGAACAGTTGTGTTATTCGCCATCATAATTTGAATGCTAGTTGCCTCCTAATTCATACAAGCACAAACTCCCTGACCCATTACAAGCATGCAATAGGACTGTAGCTACTGGGATTCAGGAAGAAAAGATCATTTCATTAAATAAATAAACAAATACAAGATTTTAAAAACGGTTTGGTCTGTCCTGAAGGATGTAAGCCAAACAGCAAGAGCTGCTGCTACTTATTAATTTAGATTTCTTTAGAGGAAACACAGATATTTACCCCTTATTAATGCCGGACCTGATATGATGCTGGTTACACATGAGGGCAGATTCAAGACTAAGCCTCCTCCAAGGTTGTTAAAGATCAATGCCAAATACTTAAACTTGGAGCTTGCTGACCTTTAGGGCAAAGGTCTTCAGAGAGATGAGCCCATACTAATGGCTTAATGGAGAGAAGTGGAGACATTTGACAATAGGAATTCATTTCAGTAGGACTTTAATGAACTGAGACTTTGGCAAGAGGCACTGAGAGGCTGGCAAGTCAAAGGTTGAGGTGGTAATGGACTGGATGTCTCTTGAGTTATGGGAGTTCAGTTTGGGTGATTTAGTAAAAGATATACTTAAGGCCATTACAGATGGAGCACTTCGAACTGTCACTATCTCAATCCCTTCAAGTCCACTACATCAGCATGTATGTCAAGAGCTTGTCTCTCCTTTACTTATCGTAAGCTTTTCCTCTTATTACCTGAGTCGGTTATTAGAGTGTTGCTGTCCAAATCAGTATGCCAAATGTTATTGTTTCTTGCTGTTGTCAATCCTCCAAATTCCGTGAAGAATTATATTTCTTAAACAAAAACCAGTTAGAGGCACATGTACCTGATGACATGGAGAATTGCTTCCACCTTAAATAACTAACACATCCAAATATCTACCAAAGTCAAAACTGCACACAACTCAATGAACAGTTTCATTTTATGTAAAAGGAGATTGTCTTCTGGCTGTATCCAACATGCAAAATCGTAAATACCAAGAGAGGGTGCAAATTGTGAAAGATGAAAAAGGGTTCAAAAAACTTAAACACAAAGGAGTTAATCCTAATGAAGTGATACAGGAGAATTTATCAGGGCATTCTAGTTCAAGGTCTGCCCATGGAATATTCTGCTTTTGAAGATGGGCAAAGTGCATAAAATATATCAGCTCTTGAAAGGGTGAGATTTAGTGTGAAGAAGCACAGCTTCTATTTAGAATGCCTTTTCTACTGTAGCATTGAGTTGGAGAGAGATTTCTGAATATGGTTAATTTTTTTTGTTTGATGTTTCTATCCATTTGCAAAAGTTTTTTATAAGAAAGTTTATAAAATTAAAAACTCCACTGGTGGATTTACTTTTCTTTTTTTGCAATAAAATAAGAATGTGGAATAGTTTACTGAAGAAAGGGAGAGTGAAGGACCTATTGGATGAACCAAGGAGGAAGTGGATGAGGGATTTGAATAAAAAATATTTGCTTATTTTTAAACTGATGCTTGTGTTGTAATACTTAAATGTTGTCTTAGGTCATGTATAAAATCATTAATATGTATACATATATATGTGTTTTTACATATATACACATATGTCTAGGTAGAGAAATATTTGATACAATAAAATTATCATTCTATAATATATAATACATAATAAGATGATGTTTTCATCTACAATGCCATATGCTTCTTATATAATAACAATAATGTGACATAATATGGAATTATACATTTAAATTCAAATTTCATAGATATATGTGCTATAGTAATCACTGAAAATATTTTAGTTGCTAGTAATCATCATTGAAAGGAACACTTTCTAATATTTGGGGAGTTTGTAGATCTAAGTTATAAACAAGTTATGTGTAATTCCAAAGAGTTACCAAGATGCAAACGTTTCACATGTTACGTGCCTGCTTGTTACAGACATTATGTAATTGATCCTCACAAGGTATCCAGCATCTAAAGGAAAAAAATGACTCAGTGTGGAAATCAGGACTGTGAGAAAACCAAAGACTTTCCATAGGTAACTTGGACAATGAGAGGGAATTAGAATTCAAGCCGAAGCTTTTTTGTAACAGGGACATCCCAAAGTCAAGAAACATGGAACAATAACTGGTCTTGCAAAGGAAAGGTGGTGTTGTCAAGAGGAGACAATGGTGCGATTTCATGAGCAAAATAGCAGTGGTTAAGGTTCAGCAGTTTTTTCTGTCCTGTTTATTATTATTATTATTATTATTATTATTATTATTATGTTTTTGGTTTGTATTTGTTGTTTCTCTGCATGGCTTTGGTTGTCCTGAAGCTGGATTTATGGATCAGGTTGGCCTCAAACTCAGAGATCCACTAGCATCTGCCCCCTGAATTTAAGGTGGGATAGATCTGTAGCTTAAAGTTCATAGACATGAATTTTGCAGGTAAAATATTCTCAAATACTGAAAAATATATGTGCTTTAAGTACACATTTACCTATATATTGTGGTACTATTTTTTTAATTGAATATAATCTTCATTACATTTCAAATGGTAAAACCTTTCCTGGTTTCCCCCCCCCCCCAAAACCCCCAACCCCTCCTCCCACCCACTGCCTCTAAGTATATGCACCTCCACCCAACCCAATCCCACCTCCCCCCTCGATTTCCCTTTATTGGGGCCTCTATTGAGCCTTTGCCTGACCAAGGACCACTCCTCTCTCTGATGTCCGGCAAGGCATTCTTCTGCCACGTTTTTTGGCTGGAACCATGTGTACCCCTTGGTTGATGGTTTAGTCCCTGGGAGTCCTGTTAATGATAGGAACAAAGTTTAAAAAGTGTGGAGCTTCCATATTCTGTCAGATTCTCATTTTTTAGAAGGTTTCTGAGTGCTAGAGGGAAAATCAAGAACATGAGTGGATCAGAGTGCAAGTATTCTGAAGAAATAGAATGAATTATGTCATTTATTTTTGTATTTGTTTTTTATTTAAAATTTGTTTTATTGGCTTTTCTTATTTTCTTGGTTCATTGTCTCTTTCTGATTCTTTGTCTCTGTTTCTGTCTCTGTCTCTCTCTCTTTCTCTCTGAGTCTCTGTTTCGGTCTCTATCTCTGTCTCTCTCGTCCCTTCCCCCCCCCCCAATCCACAGCTTTTTAGCTAATGATGGGACTCCACTCCCTATGCTCAGTTTTGTCTGGCTTAAGCTTTCCCAAGTTTTGTGCATGCTGCTACAACTGCTGTGAATTCCCACGTGCAACTTCCTGCTGTGTCCAGAAAATACTGTTTCCTTTCAGTCACCAGCCACCTCTGGCTCTTCCGCTACTTATGTCTCTTCTGCAATGATCCCTGAGCTTTGGGAGCAGAAGGCATGATAAAGATTTTCTTTTTAGGGCTGACTATTCCAATTCTGCTATCTCATTCTCTGCACCTTGATCAGTTGTGGTGCTCTGTGCTGCAATCTACTGCAAGGTGGAACTTCTCTGATGAGTCAAAGATGGATTAATTTATAGATATAGTAATGTTTCATTGGGAGTCAGTTTAATACTATGTCCACCTAGCAGAAAAATAGTATTAGGTTACTAAGGTTTATGACCTATGCTGATATAGGTTTTTGTCTTTGATAGTGGTACCAGGTACAGGTTTCTATTTGTGGGGCAGGCCTTAAATTCAAGAAGTATTTGGTTACTCTCGTAATGTTCATCTCATTACTGCATGTGTGTGCAAATCTTACCAGATTTGTCATTGTAGTTTGCAAATACACAGGTGGATGAGATTCTTTTCTCTCCTCTGGTGGCATGCACATCACTCTCCAACATTATGAAATGAAGCTAGTAGAGGATGTCTGCTAGGCAAGCAACAGCGTGATATTCCCATGTTCTGTGACTCTAGTGTGTGCACTCTTCATTCATAGTGTTAACATGGCACTCACCCAGAAGCTTCATCCCTACTGAGTAACCTTTTTCACAGTACTAGGAAGTGGAAATGTTTTACATGCCCATTGGCTGATGATTGGGCAACAAAAATACGGTACATATATGTAATGGAGTACCATTCAGCTGTATGGAAAAACAAACATTAAATCTGTCTGTAAGAGAACAGAGCTAGAAGTAATTACTGCAAGGGAACTCAGACACAGAGGATACATGAATTGTAAATAAAGCAGTAGTATACATGGTTGGTCAAATATATCTGTGGTAGGATATAAAGGAATATCTCCAGAAGGTATACAACTGGATCATATAATAGATATATTTTCAGCTTTTTTTTTTTTGAGGAAACTCCATTTTGGCTTTCCAGTATGTGCTCCCTTCAGCCACGAAAATGTGTTTGTCTTTCTCTGTATCCATGCCAGGATTTGTCATTACTTGCTTTTTGGATCTTAATCACTCTGATGGGAGTTTTGATGAAATTTCAAAGTAGTTTAAATTTGTATTTCCTTGACAGCTAGGGACATTGAACTTTAAAAAAAAAGTTTAAAGCATTTTCACAGAGATTTATTTCATCTTTTGAAAACTCTGTTTAACTAATTCCATGCCCTATTTTTTAATTGGGTTGTTCCTCTCTCTCTCTCTCTCTCTCTCTCTCTCTCTCTCTCTCTCTCTCTCTCTCCCTCCCTCCTCTCCTCTCCTCTCCTCTCCTCCTCCTCCCTTTCTCTCTCTCCTCTCCTCTCCTCTCCTCTCCTCTCCTCTCCTCTCCTCTCCTCTCCTCTCCTCTCCTCTCCTCTCCTCTCCTCTCCTCTCCTCTCCTCTCCTCTCCTCTCCTCTCCTCTCCTCTCCTCTCTCTCTCTCTCTCTCTCTCTCTCTCTCTCTCTCTCTCACTTTTTTTTGATGGTTAGTTTTCTTGAGTCTTTTCATATAGCTTATACAGATATTTTCCAATACTTTAGTTTCCTTTACTTGAATGCTGGTCTTTTGCTGTACTGAAACCTTTTAGTTTCAAGAGGTCCTAGTTATCAGTTGCACTTGTGAATACTTGTGTGTCTGGGTTCAGTACAGAAAGGCCTTTGGTATGCCAAAGAGTTATAGTACTCCTTACTTTCTCCACTGAATTTCCTTGTGTCAGGTCTTAGGTTGAAGTTCTTGAACTGTTTGGAGTTGAGTTCTATGCAGGAGGAAGCACACGGACAGGGCTTCCCTCTTCTACATGCTGCTCTTCTGCTTCCAACTTGGGGTGCCTGCTTCAGTTTCTTTTTCCAGGACCATATGGTTTTAACTGTATAGGTCTTTCACATCCTTGAGTAAATGTATTCCAAGACATTTTATTTTGTGCTTGAGGTCACTGTGAATCATGAAGTTGCTTTTCTTGCTTATTTCTTGGCCTCTTTGCCATCTGTGTATAAGAATGCTATTGATTTTTTGTATGTAAATTTTGTGTTGTGGTACTTACCGAATGTACTTTAGGTTTACTGAATCAGGTTTAGGTGATTTCTAAGTGGAATTTTTAAGGGTCTTTGTGTACGGAACTCTATCATCTGCAAATAAAATACCTTGACTTTTTCCTTTTCTGTTTTCAACCTCCTTACCTCTTTCACTGGTTTTTCTTGCCTGCAGTAAGGATGAAAAAATATCCTTCATAGTGTCAGACATATGCATTCCCGGATCACAGTGGCACTGTTTGAGGAAGGTTTAGGTTTTATTTTGCTGGAAGAAGTAAGTTACTGGGTGGGTGGGAGATCCTTTGAGAGGAAAGACCTGTGACAGGTCTAGCTCACTCTGTATCCTTCATGTTTGCATCTGGAGAGATGGTCTGTCACCTTCTTGTGCCTGTCACCATCTATGCCACTTGCTGCCCTGTTTTCTTGTCTTGAAGGACTCTTATTCCTGCTGAACCCATAGGTCCAAACGAACTCCACTTTCTATGATTTGCTTTTAACCATGCTGTTTAATCACAGTAACAAAAAAGTAAATAATGTATTGTCTCAGTTAAGATACAATATTGAATAAAAGGGTAAAGACTTGTCATTCTTGTCTTGTTCCTGATTTTATGGAAAATTTCCTGAGATTTTCTCTATTTAGCAAGATCTTGGCTGTAGGCTTGCTGTATGTTTCTTTTCTTGTGTTGAGATATATCTGTGCTATTCCTAGATTTCTCTAGGACTTTTATCATAAAACATGCCAGGTTTTTATCAAAAGCCTTTTCTGCATTTAACGAAATGATGCCGTGTTTTCTGTCCTCACAGTGTCCAGAATAGAGTTATTTCACATCAGGGTTGTGATCTCAAGTTCCTCGGCTTTTCTGGTATTTGGAGAAGCAGCCTCTCCAATTTTTGCATTTCTAGGCTATGATTTGGTACCTTCAGCAGTTTGGTCATGTAGCAAAGAACAAGTTCCCTTGGTAGTATGAACTGTTTTGGGTCTCAAGGTCTTGTAAGTAAATTGGGGGTTCTCGGTCGGAGAGATTGCAAGGCTCTGGGACTCTATATCATACGTGATGGTTTATCATATGTTCCTAGTGGTAAGATCAAGGAAAAGGGAGACAGGTTGAGAAACAGTAGCTCTCCCTAGAAAACATCCTTAGGACATGAGCAACTGAAAGTGGAAAGAGGCTAAAAGAGAAAGTGATGGTTACTAGCATGGATCCTCAACACTTGTGCTGCCTATAGGGACCAGGTAGAAACTACTGGGGTCAGGGGAGTTCTAAAGAAAAAAAATGGGCTAAGAAGAGGTGGTTGTTACTGACAAGCCATCATGGGACATGAGTGACCCAAATAAAGTGAATTTTAATGGAATAAAGATCACAAATGCCATCATTATCCATGTGCATGCACACACACACACACACACAGACACACACACACAAACACACACATTTTGTATTGCTTTTACATTCATATTTATTTTGATATGAACAGTTAATAAAAGTTGTACCCTCTTAATACGTTTTTAAATCCTTAGTTGAAATTTCTTTAGCAAACCATTTTCTACATGAAATTAGAGGTCCAGTCAGTAAATAATGCACATTTTAAAAGTATTTTAGCAAACTTTCTATGAATATGTTTTTGTGTATGTAACTATGACTTCACCCTGTTCTGCATTACTTCCTTTCTTTGAACTACTCTATATTGTGTGCAACAGGCACTTCTGGGTTCTGCCTTGTCTTATTTGACTGCATTTTACAAACTGTTAGTTGCATTTTGAGTTCAAATAATGAGCCTCCTGTCAGCCCAGTGTGAATCACAGGGCATACGCTTATTTCTGTGAGTGAAAAAGTGCCAACTAGCAACAATTTGATGTAGACTTGAAAGATGTAGGCACATGGCCATATTAAAACAATATCCCATAAGCCAGACCTGTTATTTATTGAACACTCTAAATGTATAAAGATCTCTCACCTAGATAATAAAGGAGGGTTTTCACACTATAACATGATAGTACCCACCAAGCTGTTATTTGACCATCCTGTGGATTGTATGGCATAGAATCAACAGGCAAATGACTCCAGACATTTACTGGGGAATCAGCTCAGCATAGTCCCCACAACTTGATGAAATCCACTCATTATTCTTCCTCTTAGCCCTGCATTAGTCCTGTACATGGCTTGACTTGACTTGAAAAGTCTCTGCACTGAATTACCACTGCTTGAAACAGCTCTGCTGAACACTTTCAACAGATCTCTGACTAATTACTATCCCATATAACCACCTGCAGTGATGCTATCTACTTTGCCTCTGTCTTCAGTAAGATTTCTGTGAACTCAATAGCTTCCCAACTTCTTTAATCTTTTAACCATTCTATGACATGTATTTATAACTATTTCTATATATAACTGTGTAAGAGTGGCGGTATATGATTAAGACTTAATAATATTGATTAGGATGGGAACAAAAGAACCGAGAATTGCCAACAGCTACACTGTCAGCTGAAATCAGTGTTAGCTGTTAAATTTAGGGCAATGAAATAAACATAGCTTATGAATATATTGTTATTCAATAAATTTTGACATTGTGGAAAAGCACAAATGTGTCCAAATATATTTCTGATATTCTACACTCATGGTATACAACCATATAATCATAATGTTAACAGTTTTCTGTAAGCACCAAAATAAATAAAATTGGAATATATCTTGTAATAAAAATACAGTCTTTAGCTGTGTGGTGGTGGTGCATGCCTGTAACCCAACACTCTGGGAGGTAGAGGCAGGCGGATTTCTGAGTTTGAGGCCAGCCCGGTCTACAGAGTGAGTTCCAGGACAGCCAAGGCTATACAGAGAAACCCTGTCTCGAAAAACAAAATCGAAAAAAAAAAAACCAAAAAGAAATATAATCTTTAACTAGTCATTTTTATGTTCACGAAAATCTATCTGTCTTGTAACGCTATAGATTAATTTTTCTTATTTAAAAATTTTCTATTAATACTTGCACATATATATATATACATACACAGTCGTAGTTTATCCAACACTGTGTTCTTAATATATATCGATATATTTATATGCACTTATTTTTTACTTTCATTACTGTTTAACACTGCTATATGAATATATTATAATTTATTTACTATGGCATACATTTGAGAAATAATCATATTCAGAGCCATTATTCTTGATTGTCTTAATTTCAGCTTCCTGTTGCTGTGATAAAATACCCTGACAAAACAAGCTTAAGGGAGAAAGGTTTTCTGTGCTCACATTTCAGGTTATAATCCTTCATCACAGGCAAGCTAAGGTAACAAATACTTGAAGCAATTGGTCAAAGCACATACAGAGTCAAAGTGGAAAGTGGTTGTGCTGGTTTGAATAGGTTCAGCCTCCAAAGACACAAGAGCTTGAATGCTTTGCTAGAGCAAATGACACTATTAGGAGATGTGGCCTTGATGGGTATGGTGTTGGTAGAGGACTTGTGTCACTACAGAGGTGGGGCTTTGAGGTCTTAAATGCTCATGCTCTGCCCAGTATAGAACAGAGTATCTTCTGCTGCCTGTGGATAAAGATGTAGAACTCTCAGATCCTTCTCTAGCAGCATGCCTGGCTAGATGCTGCCATGCTTCCCATCGTGATAATAGACTAGATCTCTGAAACCATAAGCCAGCCCCAACTAAATGCCCACATTTATAAAGTTGCCTTGGTCATGATATCTCTTCACATCAACAAAACCCTAAGAAAATGATGAATGAATGTATGTCTGCTAGTGCTCGGTTCTTTCAGTCTTCTCTTATACATTCTAAACCATATCTAGGGAACAGTGATGGAGTGAGTAAGTCTTCCTACCTCATTTGATATAATCAAGATAATTTCCCCACAGATTTTCCCCCAGAACAAATCAGACTAGAGCAGCCTTATGGAAACTGTTTTTTCGGGCAAGTCTATACTATTTCAAGTTGACAGAGGTAATCTCACAGAGTCACTTCTGTGGCCATATCAATCCTGGTGCTTTGACAAACAGTTGTAAGTAGTGTTGTATTATAAGATGAATATAGTTTGGTCTATTAGATACCTCCAGTTTTTGTAATTGATGTAGTAATATACATTTTACTTATAGAATATCACCATTTTAACTACTGTTAGTTCATATAATAATTTATGCCATCAATGCTTTAAAGTATAATTGAGAAAGTAAGGGAAAAAGACAGGGAGAAAGATGAAATGTATAATTTTTAACTTCCCTTTTAATTTTCACCCTGAGTGACGTCACCCAATCACAAAGGAACACACACGGTATGCACTTACTGATAAGTGGATATTCGCTCAAAAAGCTCAAAATACCCAAGATACAATTCATAGACCACATGCAGCTCAAGAAGAAGGAAGAAAAAAGTGTGGGTGCTTCAGTACTTCTTAGAAGGGGGAACAAAATACTCATGTGAGGAGATACAGAGACAAAATGTGGAGCAGAGACTGAAGGAAAGGTCATCCAGAGACTGCCCCACCTGGGGATCCATCCCATATACAGTTACCAAACCCAGACATTATTATGGATGCCAAGAAATGCTTGCTGACAGGAGCCTGATATAACTGTCTCCTGAGAGGTTCTGCCAGTGCCTGACAAATACAGAGGTGGATGCTGGCAGCCAACTATTGGACTAAGCACAAGGTCTCTAGTGGAGGAGCTAGAGTAAAGAATGAAAGAGCTGAAGGGGTTTGCAACCCATAGGAAGAACAACAACAATAGCAACCAACTAGAGCCCCCAGAGCTCTCATGGACTTAACTAGCAACCAAAGAGTACACATAGAGGGAACTATGACTCCAGTTGCATATGTAGCAGAGGATGGCCTTGTCAGACACCAATGGGAGGAGAGGCCCTTTGTCCTGTGAACTTAGGGAAAAAACAAATACTACTGTCTTAATCAGGGTTTCTATTCCTGCACAAACATCATGACCAAGAAGCAAGTTGGGGAGGAAAGGGTTTATTGAGCTTACACTTCCACACAGCTGTTCATCACCAAAGGAAGACAGGACTGGAACTCAAGCAGGTCAGAAGCAGGAGCTGATGCAGAGGCCATGGAGGGATGTTCCTTACTGGCTTGCTTTCCCTGGCTTGCTCAGCCTGCTCTCTTATAGAACCCAAGAATACCAGCCCAGAGATGGTACCACCCACAAGGGGCTCTCCCCCACTTGATCACTAATTGAGAAAATGCCCCACAGCTGGATCTCATGGAGGCACTTCCCCAACTGAAGCTCCTTTTCCTATGATAACTCCAGCCTGTGTCAAGTTGACACACAAAACTAGCCAGTAAAACTACTGTTCTGCTAAATGAATGAAGAAATAAAAAATAACTAACAACTTTCTGCTCATAGATCGGTGCCTTTCTCAGCCATTATCTGAGAAGCTTCCTCCTTCAGTACATAAAAACAAAATATAGATACCCACAAGCTGAAAAATAGAAAGTAAGTAAGGATCATTAGAACACACAGTCTTAAATAGGAGGTTGTCATCATCCTCCTACACCCAGGTTTCATGGATCTGTGGGGCAGTAGACCATGCTATGAAACTTGGTAAGATGAATAGGTTTGGAAGCCCTGGGACTCTCTGAGAACACAATAAGAGCTTCACCAGCTTTCAACCAGGCCCCTGTCACATGACCACACTCTCCATACAGGAAAGTGACCTATGGTCATGTAAATCAGAAGAGAGTTCTCCTGGCTAATGAGGCATCTAGAGGCCCTGAGGGTTTAGCCAGTAAAGTTTCCTTCCAGGACATTCTTTCCTGCATCCTGCATTCTTTTCTGGTCCACTCTTGAGAATATGGTATGCACCCATTTTCTACTATGAACAATCTATAGATAGTTGGAAACCAAGGACTGTCTCTTTCATCAAGAATTGTTGCAGGGGACATGGAGAAGGCCTTCATCTATAGAGCCTAGCCATTTAAGCCTCCCACAGAAGGCCCTTCTGCATCCCCAGACAACCAACACTAAGCTAGACACTCACCAATAAAGCTAAGCCAGAGTTCCCCATTCCCCTGGTCTAGGGCTCATCCTCAGATAGTGGGCCTACTCCATTCCCAATTCCCTTGACCCAGTGGCTGGGTTTGGATGTCCAGGTGTTTGAGAGCCCCCAGACCCAGGCTATTCATCGTAACCCTGGGGACCCCTACGTTCCATTCCCAACTCCTTGGTGATGTTTTCCAGTGGTGACGGGATACCTGGGAGTCACATCTTAAACTGCATTTTCACACTCCTGAGCAGTGTACTGCTTCACTAGAGCCTAGCACTCAGACACAGCAGTGCAGGGTAAATGCAGTCTGGTGATTCACTTTTTCCTCACCCAGCAGCATTCCCACAACACATTAGTGGGGTGAAATGCAGAGCCACAGCGAACTATGGTAGAAGAGGAGGCAGAAATATTGTAAGATCCAATGGGGATGGAAGACACCAAGGAAACAGGGCCTTCTGGTTACCACAGGACTAATGTAGATATGAACCCATACAGACTGTGGCAGCATTTACAGGGCCTACACAGATCTAAGCCACATGGAGTCATTTTGCAGAGTGGGGAAGTAGACATAAGGCCCCATTCCTGATCTAGAAGCTATTTCCAATTGATAATGGCTCATAAAGGAAAAAATAACTTTATTCAATGGAGTCTCACAGGGATTAAGAACGACATTAAAGGGCAGGCCTCTTGTTCAACAACAGCAAGACATCACAAAACTAACTTAATGGTACTTTTGGAGGTGTGTTTGTTTCTTATGTTGCTTCCTGCCTCTACCCCAGATATTTTGCACATGTATTATGATTTCTAATTTTGTTTTTATGGGATTCCTGGGTATGTGTAAATCTCAGTGTCGATATGTATTTCATGTGCTTTTTCTTTGGCTTTTGTTTTCTGTTTCTTTTTTATTAATTTTAGATCTCTATTGATATTCTAATGAAAATGAAAAAAAGCTGTAGATCTAGGTGGTAGGGGGATGTGGGAGGATCTGGGAGGAACTGGGGGAAGAAAAACCATAATGCGAATATTGTCGATGAAGAAATACCTATTTTCAATTTTAGAAAAGTTCAGAGTAGGATGGATTTGGTGTAGAATTTTATCAGATCTTAGAAGAAAAATGATCAATTTTCAAATATTTCTATAAAACAGAAAGTGAAGGAACGTTTTCAAATTCTTCTTATGGGGCTAATAGTATCATAATGTCAAAACCAGTCAAAGGACAGGCATGGGGCTATAGGACCTTTCAGAGAAATCAGAGGTGGAGGAGATGATGAAGAGACTTCAGAACCAGAAAAGAATATAGGAAATCATCCCCATTGAACAGAGAATCATTCCCATGCCACCAAGGATTATTCTACAACATCATGGTGTGACAATATCACAGAAAACTTTGTCTTGAAGAGCATCATGTGTGAAATTGATCCCCAGAACGACTTCATCTTCCCTAATATTTACTTCACAAATAGATTATAGGTAGATAGGTAGGTAGGTAGATAGATAGATAGATAGATAGATAGATAGATAGATAGATAGATAAAATTATGATTGTACCTGATAAGGACTATTTTCTGATTGCGTTTCAGAATCCAACCACATAAACCACTCTCTTGGATCTCCATATTATTCCTTAATTTAACCTAATGCCTTATACATGTTAATCATGTCAGTTGGAAGATGGCAGGTGTCTGAAAGCCCATACACATCGTGCCAATGATGCTGGAGAGTAGGCCAGCAACTCTGCCTACCTTACCAAGCAACTCTCTCTGCTTTCCAATTATTTCCTAGGAAGACTTTAAGGTTCTCTTTTCATATTCTTTTGTATATTTGTGTGAAGTCCTAAATTTCCCCTTTCTGTTATTTAAGGAATTCTAATAAATTTATATATCTATGTTTAAATATTTTATTTTAGAGAGGTGAAAATGTGGTTCTGATGTAAGTTTCTAACCTGTGGTGGAAGAAAAGGACACAGGAGGAACCTGGCTACAAATGCCTTCTTACCTCTTGTCAGTCACCCATCTACCACGAGGCCATTTTCTCATTCAAAATCAGATTGGCTGCAACTTATCATTCTGTAAAAAGAAAAATGCCTATTCATTCATGTCGTTATCATTGTGGTCCATGGAATACTTACTTTATAATACACGAAATACTTTTACTCATTGTTAGTCCTAATACCAGAGTTAACTAAGAGTGTATAAAATTTGTGAGCCTCCTCTGTCCCCCTGCAGCTCCAATGATGCCCACTCTAATTCGTACCTCAAATCTCATAGTGATGAATGTCACATCTTTCTGTTTTGGGCCATGGGACGGCCTTGCTGTCTCCCACCCACTGTGTGCTTTTTGGAATATTTTATCACGCGTTGAGCCAATTCCATTGATTTCCATCCTTAGCCGCTATATTCAAAGTGGCTTCTTCTTTTCCGTTTTGCATGCTGACACCAACCATTGCTCCCTGACACAATGCCCATTTAATCTCTTTATGCGAGAATACTTGCTCACATCTGAACCTACTTAAAAGAAACATTAAAGTTAAGTTTCAGCTTTTAGAATTCTAAGAAATTCTGCATAGTTTCTGTGGCTCCACGTTGAAAGCAGCTGAGCAAGAACAAAATCAATTTGGTTCCCCCTCATGTAGCTTTTTGACCCGGGCTCTGACAGCTTTAAACAGAAGTAGATTTAATATTCTTTGTAGGCCTTTCACACAATGGCTATTATCGTCCGCGGAGAAGCCTTTGTTTTTCTACTGAAATCTAAGAGAGGCACTTCAGGAGCATGAAGGAGAAGTACAAGCTGTGGAAGTTATGAGTAAGTTATTAAAGTGGAGACTAGCTTGACATTTTATAAGTCCTACAGAATGCCAAAGATGTTTAGTTTTAGACTGGGACCTCAGAACAGGTTTGAAGAGTTACATCCTGTTAAGTTCTGCTGTGCTGAAGTATTTCACTCTTATTCATCTTATGCTAACAGGGAAAATACATTTACGTTGAATGTGATCATTGTTCGTAAAATTATAGAAAGCTTAATCTAGAATGTTATTCATTACAGGTGCAATTGTTCTCAGAAATAGCAGGATCCATAGGTTTTCAGAGCAATGGAATGATTGCTTGCCGTGGATATAGTCGGTTTTCCAAATACAGTATCGTGTACATGTAATTGCCAATCAGTATGTTCGAAGGCAGGATGACTTATAGCCTGTCTTGAAAACTTTGCGAGTAGTTGATTATATTCTGAAATGAACACAATAGCTGGCAACTTTAAGCTTGACCTAAGCTACACAGCAAGGCCAGTCAGGGCAACACAGACAGATTCTGTCTCAATCAAACATGTGCCAGCGTATGTGTAAGTGGCTTAGCAGGCAAAACCTTCCAAGTTGTCCTTTGACCTCCACATGAGCACCGTGGCACATGAGTGCCATACAAAAAACACAGACTGGCCAACAGGAGGGAGAAAAGTGTGCTGAGAAGTTAGCTTATATAAGGTATGGAAGCACTACACCTCTCCTCCCTACCATGGCATCATGTCCATCCTCACAAAACTTTTGATTATGGATTTCAAATTTTTTAATTAATTATTATACTTATTCCGTCATAGCAACACAAATCGACAACTGAGTTTGACAGGGTATATATATTACAGATTGAAATATATAATATAGATTAAACAGAGTAGAGGAACACCAGAGTCAATACAAATAGGCAATATTATACTTTAGAAAAAAATAAGTAATATTTCAATATGCAAATTTACAGAATATTAAATAAGTGTCTTCCTTTACAGGTAAGTGCAATAGCTTGGAAAGATTTAATTCACTGACAAGGACAGTTTTCAAATTTCCAATGTGGATCATATACTCCATTTCTGAGCTATAAATCAAAGAAAGAATGCTAAATTCAAGTATGTGGGTTAGGCTTTAGTTTTGTTTGCTTTGTTTTCTTTTATGAACTCAACATAATCTAGAGTGATTTGGAAAGAGGGATTGCCTTCAACGCATGACCTGTAGGCAATTCTGTGAGGCATTTTGTTGGTTAAAGATTGATGAGCAAGGGTCCAGCTAATCTGGGTGGTACTGTTCGTGGGTGTATGTGGTCCTGGGTTTTAGAAGGAAGCAGACTGAGTAAGCCACATGGGGCAAGCTAGTAAGAATCTTTCCTTCATTGTCGTTGCTGTTCCTGCCCTCATTTTTCTGTCCTGTTACAGTTCCTGCCTTGGCTTCTCTCAGTGATTAAACAGGATCAGGAAACCCCTTCCCCATCAAGTTGCTTTGGCCATGATCATTTTCAGAACAATGGAAACCTAATTGAAAAACCAAGATGTGGTTCTTATATCTGTCTTGTTTACTATCTACACTTACTCTTCACAGCATTTTTTCCACTTCTCATGAATTTCCATGTCCTTTTACTCTTCTGCTGATTGTTCTCACATCGGACCTCTAGCTCTTCTTTCTTCTTACTCTGAACTTTCTTATCTAGTTGCCCAGTTAAATTTTCTACTTGGATACATAGTACATGCTATGACTTCATATCAACTTTTAACTTCATTTGTCTTTTGGCTCTCCAAAAGGCTCCTCTTGGAGACCAGTAGATCTGTACTTCCATTTCTCTGTACTTATAGTTCTACCTATTCAAGGTATGCTTTCTGCAAAGGGCACAGATAAAAGATACATTACACAAGAGCCTACATTTGGATTCATTATTTCCACCTTGAATATCTCTAGTAATTGTATCTTTGAATGTGAGTTTTATAGGTGATATCTAATAGGAGAATTTAGCCTATCTGGCCAAGTCCCTCTATCTCATTCACATTTAGAATTGATGATACACCCCAGGGTCAGACAATTCTGGTAAAACACTCAATATTGCATGTTCAGCAAACTGAAAGTAGAAAGGAAACATCTTATGTCAAAGAATATATAGGTACTGACAGCTCAAAGAAAAAAAACTGTTTTCACAACCTGCTTCTAGTACAGACACAGCAGTTGCCTTATCAGACTCCTGATCGTCCAGGAACTATCACATGCTCTTTCTTAGTCATATTGTTTCCTTTTGTAGACTGTATTTGCTGAAACTGGTAGCATTAAATGCAAAAGAATAAGACAGTTATGGAATAAAGCATAGTTCTTTTTTTAAGTCAGGGTCATGGAGAGCAGCTTGTAACCTGAGATGGTACTTGGATTGGGTTATCCACAATTCCTCTTCTAACTGTGCAGATGGTGCTCAGTTCCTTTACCTGCATGTACTTATTATATAAACATGCACTTCTTGCTCAATAATGCCTCCAAAGACCATGAATCCACACCTGCATCTTTATCAGAACAATGGCATAATTTTCTTCTTTCCTAACAAAAATCAAACTTTGTTTCTACTCAAATGCATTATAATATACCAATAAAGAAGAGTTGAAAGGCCAGTCTAGGATGACCTGATTTTAAAAATGTATGCACAGTAAGACAAAACCATATCATCAAATGAAATGTTAAGGAGACTCTTCTATATTTTATGAGCATGTAAAATTGTACATGCAATGACTAAAACCAGGTGCTTTTCAAGAAGCTATATGAGCAGTAGAAAAAAAATGATTCCATGTCATAATTTCTCATCAAAGCAGAGCACCACCATCACTATGCTCCTTAATAACAAAACTCTTCCTTCTCTTGAACTGTACTGAAAAAAATCACTAGACTATAATTGGGGCCCCAAAATATCGTTTGATTTGAAGTCTGTTGCTCCCTGCAGTATATTCTAATCTTTTCTATTCTTTGCCTTAAATTTTCTTTGCTATTTTCACTAGAATACACAGTCTCTTTGAGTATATATGTTTGTTTCTGATAAAAAGAAGTACTAGCAGAATTTCCACATTAACGAGTAGATATATATTTAAGTGTGATTAACTAGCCAACAGTTCTCTAAAAGTCTTATTTTGTTTCATTTTCCATGAAAAGTGTGTACAAGATTCAAATGTTCTATACAGTTGTTAATAATGTAAGAATCTGTCTTTTATAAGTTAACTATTTTAGAGAATGAACAAATGTGAGTGTAGCTTAATTTTGCGATGACTATAAACTACATACATAGTAGAATTTATTTATATTATTTTTAATTAATAAAATAATTTTAATCAAATAAAATTTATAAAATAAAATAAAATTTATAAAAGTAACAAATCATATTTTTCTTTCCTTTTTTTACTTGATTGCCTTATTTTTTATTTACTTGTACAAATTGTTTACACATAATGAATAAGAATTCTTGGCCACCAAAGGGGTTCTATAGATCCTGTAAGCATTATAGGCTATTGCCAAGGTAATTGTTTACCCTCCATAAAAATTGGGAAGGACATACTTCTGAAGCCACTACTTACTTGTGTCATGGCAAAATGTATGTAATGGGTGTTGCCCAAGTAAAAGCCTCAGACCTACTGAGTATTACTGTTAATGATGCTGAAGGAGAAAAGTAATCATCAACTTCACCTAGCACAAAGTGGTTTAATCTAATCAAGAAATTCAAGCTGAAGAGATATAAATTTTTTTCTGTATAATTAATAGTACATGTGTGGACCCTTATTTCTAACAGCTCCATTCTAACTATTACTGAGGCTTGTAGTGTTGGTTACTGGGCAAGTGTTTAGCTTCCTTGAACTCACTGTATTGTGATTATGAGTTAAAAATGGTTTGTTTGAAAAAAAAAAACCTGTTACCTACAATAGTGAGTTCTTTGTAAAATATACTGGTTTGATAGTGACATAAATATTATGGTTGTAACCAACCACTGTATACTTGAAGTCCACTTTAGGCTCACTCCATGAAATGGTGCCCAGATGTTACACTGCCTAAGTGGCCAAGAACTTGAGACTGTATACTCATGGGCCTATGGAAAAACCTATTACTATTATTCTCATAAAGCAACATAGAAATAAAGATGACTCGTAGTGACATATTCTATATCCATAGATGAGAGTATTACTCAACTTTCACAGTGAATGGTGATTAACATAGAGAGTCATAACTGGACAATGTACAGAGAGGGAGATACTTTGGAGCCTTTATTTCTAAGTGGGATGTCTTTATTAAATTCTTCAAGGCCCAAGCATCTGTGCAGATGTGGATGTGAAAAGATTATAAGATTCAGACAAAATGGATGACTCCAAGGATATACCATCTACCAAACATAACTGGGCCAATAAACATATGAGTTCATAGACCTTGATACCATACAAATGATTTACAAAATTCAAGCCAGATAAAACCCCATGATGGAGAAGATAAAATAGATACAAAATCCCTTCCATAACCAAGAAACCATTTGTAATTTATATCTACTGGGCAAGGGAAAAGTCAGTTTTCTTCAGTGGATATTCCTGAGTATATCAACCACACTCTAGGACATGGCCAGGATTAGTTGGCCAATACAAAAAGACTCATATTTGTGTGTGTGTGTGTGTGTGTGTGTGTGTGTGTGTATGTGTGTGCTTTTTCTTTTGTTTAGGTGTTTTTAATTTTGTTATTGTTATCATATTCCATTTCTTTTTGTTGCTGTTGTTTGCTTTGAGTTTTTGCCCTGAGGGAGAGAGAATAAATTATCAAACATGAGGTTGGATGGATAGAGGGGTGGGAAGAATTGGAAGAGGTGAAGTAATTTCATCAAAATATACTGGATGAAGAAAATTTTAAAAAATAATAAAATATATTGGTGACATAAATATATTTTAAACATTGCACACTGTCTGGCTTATTTATTGAGTACAGTATATAGTAAAACTGTTTGAGGTGCCAGACACGAGTTCAATTCCTCTTTTCTCCAATATCAGATTTCTTAGTGTTAAAGAATTCTGCTGATGTGTACTTCCTACCCTTTTGAGTAGGTGAGTACTTACCTGATACTTAGTCTCTCTAGTTCTATTTGTTACTAAAATTCTTATGTTATAGATGATATTTCCGTCCATTGGTCCCTTATAGTTTTTATGTAGAATTTATTTTGAAGATATTATCACAACTTAAACTTTTTCTGAAGCCATCATAAATTTGTTAACTACTACTAAAGATCAATCTACAGCTTTTCTTTATTTGTATAGTACTCAAGAAAAATAGTCAGAATCTAGATCAGTGATTAACCTGTGGGTTGTAACCCTTTCTGGAGAGTTAAATGACCCTTTTACAGGTTCACAAGACCATCAGAAAACAGAGATATTGATGTCACCATATTTCTTAACAGCAGTAAAAGTACATTTATAAAGTAATTTTATGGTTGAGGGTTATCATTGTTGATCACAATGTCACAGAATTAGGAATGTTGAGAACCACTGATATGGATGGTTCTCTGCCTCTTTCTTAATGTTTCTATCTCTGTCTCTGTATCTGCCTCACTCCTCTCACCTCATTCAAAAGATAGAATATGCTGCTATCATATTTAAGGTACTTAAAATAAGCATAGCTTTTTTTGCATTTTTTATTAGATATATTCTTTATTTATATTTCAAGTGATTTTCCCTTTCCTGGATCCCCCCTCACTGAAAGTCCCATAAGCCCTCTTCCCTCCCCCTGTTCCCCAGTCCACCCCTACCCACTTCTCCGTCCTGGTATTCCCTTACACTGCTGCACTGAGCTTTTCCAGGACCAGGGGCCACTCCTTCCTTCTTCTTGGGCATCATTTGATATGTGAATTATGTCTTGGGTATTCCGAGCTTCTGGACTAATACCTGTTTATCAATGAGTGCATACCATGAGTGTTCTTTTGAGACTGGGTTACCTCACTTAAATTATATGCTTATGTCAGAGATTACAAATAAGGTACCGAAGTTTAGCCACCAATGAAAGAATACCTCAGGTCACGCCTCACAGCCCCATTCTGTATGGTGTGCATTATTCTATCCAAGCTGATTATTTGACAAGTGTCAAAAGCGCTAATCAAGCATCCTCATTGCAGACAAGTCATTTTCTTTTAACCACAGGGGAAATGTGTGATAAATAAATGATACTGTTCAATGAGATAAGAATCCAGAAAGTAATTACTAGCATTACCATTTAGATGGTAACCTTGTTGCACATTTTACCAGAGATTTAAAATAGCCACTAGGACTTCTGGTCATGGTTTATTAGCTATATCTATCCTATGCTGATGTTTTTATCTATTAAATAGGGGCTGATCTATTTCCCATTTTCTATCTTCCCACAACACCTGGAATTAACTGCTTATATGTGTCCTTTGAGCTTTCTGCTTTGTTTTGTTGAGACAAGGCTTGTTATGTAACCTCAGCTTGCCTGTAATTCCCTATGTAGACCAGGTTGTCCTCAAACTCGCAGAGATCCATCTGCCTCTGGTTTCTGAGTGCTACAAGTACAGGCATGAGCAACCATGTTCAGCTCTATGCTTCATTTGAAACATTTAATACAACTATTATTCTAGTGTTATCTATTTATTATTTTCTAATGGTTCCAGTCTGATTAATTATATTTTTGTCTGTTGTTTTAGAATAAAGAAAAACTCAATCTCTGAATTTAAGTAATGACTTTATTTTTTGATTTTGTTGCTTCCTAGGGTTTTATTGTGGTGATGAAGGTATTGCTGGTGGTGGTCTGTTTGATTTCTGAGGAAACAATAAATCTCCAATATATCTCAGTCCTTGAACTCCCAACCCCTTTACCTCAGCCTCTTGAGTGAATGCTAGGATTAAGCATCACAGTATCCAGTTTGCATCCTTGAATTTTATTCTGGGCATTTAGATAAAATTCTTTGTGTTTCAGTTTTTTCTTCTACATAAAGAGTCTTTGAAGGAATATTTTGAATTTAGATAAGTTATTTTAAAAACCACATGGACACTAAATTTGTGTGTGTGTGTGTGTGTGTGCACGCATAACAAATGGTAAAGTTATTTAACAAAACATTTTCTTAAAATATTATATACCTTTGAAATAAATAATAAATTAGTAATAGTGATTCACTCTTACAGTTAGAAGCATTAGAAGTATTATCTAAGTGCAATAGTAGAAGAACACTTATATTGAGATTCATGTGTTGGAAGATGAGAGAGAAATGAAATAAGCTAAGCATTCAATCAAGGCTTTGGAGAAGCACTGTCAGAGTAAACACAATTAACATGAAGAAATAAGTAAGACATATGGTAAAACCATTCACAAAGAAAAATAGACATCAGCAAAATGAATATTTCCTTGAAAAGAACAAAATGTATTTAGAATATGCCTGCCATAATGGCCTATTTTTGTCCTCTCAGAACTGTGGAGGTGGAGGCAAGAGGATTGAGGATTAGAAGCCAGTGCATGTCTCCCAAAGAGCTAGAGGTTGTGATGTTTGGTACAGTTCTTGCTTGGCAGGCACAAAGCCTGCCTTTAGCAATAAAAGGAGAAAAAAGTAATGGTGACATATACCTGTGATCTTCAGTGCATTTAGGAAGTGAAAACAGAATTAGGAGTTGAAGGGCCTAGCTACATGGCTAGCTCTATGCCAGTGTAGGTATATAAAAGACCCTGTCTCAACAACAACAAGCAAACCCAAAAACTAAAGCAAGTTAACCAGCAACAAAACAATGAAAACAAAAACAAATAACCAGAGAGAATGTCAAATATATATGAAAATGTAGAAAGGATATTATAATATCCAAATTTATTGGCATACACTTTAATTCCAGCATTTGAGAGACATAGACATACTATGAGTTTGAGATCAGTCTGGTCTACACAGTGAGTTCCAGAATAGCTGTGTCTATACCAAAAGTGAGTGCATAGTGACACCCTGTTTCAAAAAATAAAAACAAAATGACAAAAAAACCTATTAAACCCTACTAAATGTTTAAAACATACTATAAATATCAGAGAAATATGTATTAAAATAAAAATGAAATTGATGTTTCTTGCTTTTTCCTTCACACACACAAAAATATGATTGTCATGGAGTTTCACATTATGTACCCAGCTCACACTCCCTTCCCACTTCTTCCATGTCTGTTCCCCCCTTTGTGACCACCCTCCCCATAAAGAAGTAAAAATAAGGGAAAAAAGCTCAAATTTGTGTTATCTATATACTCAGTGGAGTATGGTCAAACTCTCAGTGGCCTGGCCTTAAATAGAACTGAGTTCTCCCTCACCCGTCCCTGCCAGAACTATCAATTTTTCAGAGCTACACTTCAGCATCAGCATCAGCATCACCATCAGCATCACCATCACGATTGTTCTCTTCTGTAGCTTCCTTTCTAAGCAGTTACTTTCGGGGGCGGGGTTGGGAGGTTGGGGTTAAGAGTTGTCTCAGAAGCCTTCCATGTCCCTCTCTCTCAACTGTGCATCTTCAGTCATCAATATTACCGCAAAAGTAACCTCTTGTTCTTCACAGTCAAGGGGAGCATGGATCATGGATCTCCATAAACCACAAACACAGGCCCCTGCTGCAGTAGGACCACAGACCCAGACGAAGCCCTTGAAGGCTGTCTGCCAGAACCATGGACATCAACATGGACTGAAACGGCAGTAGCAGCACAATCTACAAACATCTACATGGCGTCAATCTGCAGCCCAGACCATGGACATCCAGACATCCATATGGTAATGTGCCAAAACATCAGCTGTTGAACCTGGTTGGGCTGCTCAAAATGGATAAAGTTCTAAAAATGAAAAACAAACAAACAAACAAACAAACAAAAATACCGATAAAAGTAAAAGAGACAATGGTAAACTATACTACAATTGTATATGTTAAAGCAATTAATACTACAGATTCTCATCCCTTTTTAAAAGTTTCCATATGCAAACAGTTTAAGAGATGTTTCAAATGAGTCAGAACAAACCCTCCTCTTCAAACAATGTCTAATGATGTTTTATCACAGTGGTGAAGGATCACAGATGAAAGGAAAATAGTTAAACAGTTTCAAAAACATTTAAAATGCCAGGAAATACTCTTATTTTCAATAGTTTTCCCACAGTTATAATTGGTGATACTGAGGAGGGGCTATATAAGAATTCAAGGGAAGAAATAAAATTATTTTTATTTGAGGACTACATTCCCATCACAATAAAAGCAAGTTTTACAGAAAAAGAATGTGTAATTATCACAAAGAATGAGGCAGTTCTTTGAGATTGTTGTTTAGCAAGTCAATTTCAAGCCAATCAATACTGATCTTGTCTAAGAGAATTAATTGAACAGAAGTGTACACAAAAGAAATTACACTTGAAAAGTATCTAGGCATGAGCCTTTAAAAAACCAGTTTACAGTATTTAAGAGTAAAAATGTTGCTTTCTGTTAAATAACAGAAAGCAGTGAAATTACAGAGTAGTAAAATATTTAAAATTTCCAAGTTAATGTGCCTGTTTAATACATTTCGAATTCAATGTTCACTTAAAGTTTTTGAGCTACAGTAAATATTCTAAATTGATATAAGTGCCTTAATAATATAGAAAAGACTTCTATAAAAAGCTGTACATGCCATCCTGACAAACACTATGTTACACTGCAATACTACAGTGTTCCCAATAAAACAGGGATAAGCATGTAGGATAACTGACCAAATAAACAAAGAACTAATAAAAACACTCATACATATAGAAATTGCAACACAATGTTCAATTAATTGGGTGAAGGTATATATGGGGAAAGGACTGATCTTTTTGACTGTTGGGAATTTATTTAGCTACATAAAATAACTAAAACAAAACAAGTAACCTGGAAGATGACATAATATACTATTCAAAGGTTGACTTAAGATAGATAGAAATTATGTTAGCAAATTGCTAATGTTAACAGAAGTAAGTGGAATATATTATGGTTTTGATGTCTGTTATACATGAGCTGAATGGTACCCTCCAATGAAGAAAAAATAGCTTCATCATAGTCATGTATAGTCAAAAAGCTGAGCAATGAGCTTAATTTGCCTTTTAAAAACTATTTAAATTCATCATCAATCAGAGAAAAAGTAAACATGAATGAAGTGTCTCTCCATCTTCATAGAGTTTGGTGTATAGCATTCTCCAGTGGCTCATGTGTTGAAACTTTGAGCCCAGTTGAGGGAGTTGTTGGTCAACTAAGAACTACCCACATTCCAGAAACAGGTGTTCTCTTATCAGTGCCAATAGCTATGTCATCACTAATGGTTAATGTGACACAATTCCACCATTGCTGTATTTTCGCTATGTGCATATTCCATATCCCCTTTAAAGCCCAAAGTCACTGCTTGTCCTGTAGCTGTCTCCATCTCCAGTCAGAGGAAGCCATTTTCTACTCTCCCCTGCCCCCCATTCCACTGATCCCCCCTATGAATCTCTTGCATGAGGTCTCTTGTGTCCCATGGCTTTTGTTGTTCGTTCATGGCCAAGATATTATTTCATCAAAACAAACAAACAAAACAACAACAACAACAACAACAACAACCAAAAACCTTTTCAGGTTAGGGTTCCTTTTCAGATTAGGGTCCCTGGATCTTGAAGGTTTATAACTTGATGGTTTTAATGAGATGGTGAGTTACAGCTAATCTCTGTAGACATGGACAAAAGTATCTTTGCTCCTAGCCTTCTGATTCTTTCCTATATAATTGAAGTGATTAGCTTTGCTTCTCAAAGCCCACTTCTGTCTTGACCAGGTCCAGGAATAATAGCAGGAACTGTCTACCAAAGACTAAAATCTAGTAATCAGTGATCCAAGATAGTTTCCCTATTCAAATTGTTGCTCTCAGCTGTTTATCATAGTGGCATGAAGCTTGAATTGCATGTGGGTATGTGAAGAGGAATAATTGTATGTAGTTTGGATTACATAATGGAATCTTGCCAACCCCCTCCCCAAAATGGGAGGATTAGAAAATACCATAAGACAATTTATATGAGAAAATATGTAATCCATTATAAACTATGATTATAGGGACCCTAACTTACAGCACCTGTATTGGAAAGAAATCTATCTGCACTAAATGAACCTAGGTATGTCTTTTCTTATGACTGTCAGCAAAAATTTCTAGTTCAGAAAATTTCTTGCAGTGAGAACACAACTTACATGTTGAAAATAATGAATAAAAGATATGCGATTTGGGACACTGTGTAACATTATGCATCATTTAGAAGCTAAAGAACAAGTTGTGCATACAATATCCAAATGTGATTTTGAGCCTTTGACAACTAGAGTTGCCTTTATTGAAGCTTGTGTTAGAAAATGATCCATACACTCTTATCAAGAATGACTGTCCATGAATAAAAATAGGTGCCTGGCATGGTGGAGCTGTGCCTCACTCTAATAAGTTTTATTTAGGGAAAGGGGTAATTTTGAAAACTATTATAGTAAATCCTTTTTATGCAAGGATACATAATTTTGTAGATAATAGACACGCAATAATAATAATACTAATAAATGTAAATCCTGAGACTTGGGCCACTGCCTCTGCACCCATTCCTACAACACCCAGAGGAAGCTCAACTCCTAGGTGCTTGAAATGCACAGGATCACAATGGAGGCCACAATATCTGCCCAACACCTCAAGTAACTGGGAACCATGGGATCAAGGAACACGGGAACTCATTCCCAGCCAGTGGCACAGGTTTCTGCCAGTTTGAACCTACACCCTGAGCAGACCTGGGGTGCTAGCTCAGCAACCATTCTTTCAATACAGGAGAAAGCCCAATTCCCAGATGCTCTGAAATGCCCAAGGTCACCGAATTGATCACAAGATCACTGAGGAAGCTGGAATTCCAGGAGATCAGACACACTCAGGAGCACTGGAGCACTGACACACTCAAGATTACAGTTGAGGCCACAACATCTTTCCCAACACCAAGCATAACTGGGAACCTCATAAGAACCATAGAAACTCAAACATAGACCAGGCAGAGGCACAGGCTCCTTCCAGCTTGCATCCCAAACCTGCATTGGAAAGAAATCTATCTGCACTAAATGAAACTAGGTATGACTTTTTTTTATGACTTTCAGCAAAAAATTCTAGTCCAGAAAAATTCTTGCAGTGAGAACACAACTTACATGTTGAAAATAATGAATAAAAGATACGTGATTTGGGACACTGTTTAACATTATGCATCATTTAGAAGCTAAAAGTGCTAAAAAATTTTGGCTTTTGGGTGGGAACCCACCCCCACCATACACAGAGAAAGCCTGACTCCCAGGAGCTCTGACACAATAGAATCTCAGGAGATCGGACACAACAGGATTTCAGGATCCCAGAGGCACCTTACTCCCAGGACCTCTGACACACCCAGCATCTTAGGATCCCAGAATACCAGAATCATAAGATCACAGAGACAGCTGGACTCTGAGAAGTTCTGACAAAACCAGGATCACAGGAGGAACAGGATCCAGTCAGAGACAGCAAGGGCAGGTAACATTAGAGATAACCAGATGGTGAGAAGCAAGCAAAAGAATATAAGCAGAAACTAAGGCTATGTGGCATCATAGGAACACAGCTCTCCCACTACAGCAAGTCTTGGGTACCCCGTCAGACCAGAAAAGCAAGATACAGATATAACATCAAATCTCTTGATGATAATAGAGGACTTTAAGAAGGACATAAATGATTCTCTTAAAGAAATAAAGGAGAATACAGATAAACAGGTAGAAGCCCTTAAAGAGGAAACACAAAAATTCCTTAATGAATTACAGGAAAACACAATCAAACAGATGAAAGAATTGAACAAAACCATCTAGGATCTAAAAATGGAAATAGAAACAATAAAGAAATCACAAAGGGAGAGAACCCTGGAGATAGAAAACCTAGAAAAGAGATCAGGAGTCATAGATGCAAGCATCACCAACAGAACACAAGCAACAGAAGAATCTCAGGAGCAGAAGATACCATAGAAAGTATTGACAGAACAGTCAAAGAAAATGCAAAATAGTTCCTCTCCCCCCCCAACTGTTCCCCAATCATTCATGCATCTCAGTGGCAAAGACAGACACTAACTCGGAATAAAAGGCTGGAAAAGAAATTTCAAACAAATGGTCCCAAGAAACAAGCTGGAGTAGTCATTCTAATATCAGAAAAAATCAACTTCCAACCAAAAGTTTTTAAAAAAGATAAGGAAGGATACTTCATACTCGTCAAAGAAAAAAATCTTCTAAAATGAACTCTCAATTCTGAACAGCTATGCTCCAATGCAAGGGCACCTACATTTATAAAAGAAATGATACTAAAGCTCAAAGCATATATTGTGCCTCAAACAATAATAGTGTGAGATTTCAACATCCCACTCTCAGCAATGAACAGATAATAAAAACAGAAACTAAACAGAGACTCAGTGAAACTAACAGAAGTTATAAATCAAGGGGATTTAACAGATATCTATAGAACATGTCATCCTAAAACAAAAGAATATACCTTCTTAGCACCTCATGGTACCTTCTCCAAAACTGACCATATAGTTGGTCACAAAACATGCCTCAAAAGATATAAGAAGATTATAATAATATCATACATTCGATCAAATCACTATGAGCTAGGACTAAGGTTTGTCTTCAATAACAGCAAAAAGATCAGTAAGCCCACATACACATGAAAGCTAAACAATGCTATACTCAAATGATAACTTGGTGAAAAAAGAAATAAATTAAAGATTTTTTAGAATTTAATGAAAATGAAGTCATAACATATAAAAACATTTGGGACACAATGAAAGCAGTGGTAAGAGAAAAACTCATAGCTTTGAGTGTCTCCAAAAAGAAACTGAAGAGAGCATACACTAGCAGATTGACAACTGCTAAGCTCTAGAACAAGAAGCAAATACACAATTATGTGTGGGGTGTGATATGTGCTTTAAGCCTTACTAAAGTTTCCTTTATGAATGAGGGTGCCCTTGTATTTGGGGTATAGATGTTCAAAATTGAGAGTTCTTTCTGGTAGATTTTTTTGATTTATATAATTGTCCTTCTGTGTCTTTTTTTGATGACTTTTGGTTGAAAGTCTGCTTTATTGGATATTAAAATGTTTACTCCAGCTTGTTTCCTGGGACCATTTGCTTGAAAAACTGTTTTCCAGCCTTTTACTCTGAGGTAGTGTTTGTCTTTAACACTGAGATGCATTTCCTGTATGCAGCAAAATGTTGGGTCTTGTTTACGAATCCAATCTGTTAGTCTATGTCCTTTTACTGGGGAATTGAGTCCATTGATGTTAAAAGATATTAAGGAGCTGGGCAGAGGTGGCACATGTCTTTAATCCCAGCACTTGGGTGGCAGAGGCAGGCGGATTTCTGAGTTCGAGGCCAGCCTGGTCTACAGAGTGAGTTCCAGGACAGCCAGGGCTACACAGAGAAACCCTGTCTCAAAAAAACAAAAGAAAAAGATATTAAGGAATAATGATTGTTGCTTCCTGTTATTTTTGATGTAATATTTATGTTTGTGTGGTTATCTTTTTTTGAGTTTGTTGAAAGAAAATTGCTTTTTTGCTTTTTTTAGTGTATAGTTTTGGGATACCCAAGACACAATTCACATATTAAATAAAGTCCAAGAAGAAGGAAGGAGAAGCCCCTGGCCCTGTAAAGGCTCAGAGCAGCAGTGTAGGGGACTACCAGGACAGGGAATCAGGAAGGGGTGGGTTGGGGAACAGGAAGAGGGAAGAGGGCTTATGGGAATTTTGAGGAGGGGTGATACAGAAAAGGGGAAATCATTTGAAATGTAAATAAAGTATATATCAAATAAAGGAAAAGAAGCAAACACACCTAAGAGGAGTAGACAGCAGGAAAGAATCAAACTCAGGGCCAAAATCAACCAAGTAGACACAAAAATAACTATATAAAGAATCAACCACACCAGGAGCTGCTTCTTTAAGAAAACCAATAAGATAGATGAACCCTTAGCCAGACAAACCAGGGGGTACAGAGACAATATCCAAATTAATAAACTCAGAAATGAAAAGAACAGAATCCGAGGAAATTCAAAAAGTCATCAGATACTACTACAAAAGTCTATACTCAACAAAACTGTAAAACTGGATGAAATGGCCAATTATCTAGACAGATACCAGGTATCAAAGTTACATCAGGATGAGGTAAATTATCTAAAAGTCCCATAACAACTAAATAAACAGAAGCAGACATTAACAGTGCCACAACAACAACAACAACAACAAAATCCCAGGACTAGATACGTTTAGTGCAGAATTCTATCAGATCTTCAAAGATGACCAAATACTTTTCAAACTATTTCCCAAAGTAGAAACAGAAGGAACACTGCCCAATTCTTTCTATAAAGCCACAATTATGCTTACATCTAAGTAAAATAAAGACCCAACAAAGAACTTCACACCAATTATCTTATGAATATCAAGGCAAAAATACTCATTAAAATTCTTGCAGACCGAATCTAAGAACACACAAAAATAATCATCCATCATGATCAAGTAAGCTTCTTTCCAGTAATGCAGGATGTTCCAATATACAGAAATCCATCAACATAATCCACTATATAAACAAACTCAAAGAAAAAAAAACACATGATCATCTCATTAGATGCTGAGAAAGCATTTGACAAAATTTAATATTCCTTCATTGAAAAAGTTTTGGAAAGGTCAGGAACTCAAAGCCCATATCTAAATATAGTAAAAAACAATGTACAGCAAATCAGTAGCCAACATCAAATTAAATGGAGAGAAATGTGAAACAATCCCACTAAAATCAGGGAGTAGGCAAGTGTGACCACTCTTTCTATACATATTCAATGTAGTACTTGAATCCTAGCCAGAGCAATTAGACAACAAAAGGAGGTCAAGGGGATACAAATTGGAAAAGAAGAAATCAAAATACCACTATTTGCAGATTATATGATAGCATACATTAGCGACACCAAAAGTTCCACCAGAGAAATCTTAAAGCTGATAAACAACTTCACCAAAGTGACCAGATATAAAATTAACTCAAACAGATCAGTGGCCTTTCTCTTCTCAAAGGATAAATAGGCTGAGAAAGAAATTAGGGAAATGACACCCTTCACAGTAGTCACAAATAATATAAAATAACATGGTGTGACTCTAACTAAGTGAATAAAAGATCTGTATGATGAAAATTTCAAGTCTCTGAAGAAAGAAATCAAAGAAGATCTCAGAAGATTGAAAGATCTCCAATGCTAATTGATTAGCAGAATTAATAGAGTAAAAATGACCATCTTGTGGAAAGCAATCTACAGATCCAAATTCCAACTCAATTCTTCATAGAGTTAGAAATATCAATTTGCAAATCCATTTGGAATAAACAAAAATCCAGGATAGCAAAAATTCTTCTCAACAATAAAATAACTTCTGGACAAATCACCATCCCTGAGCTCAAGCTATATTACAGAGCAATAATGATTAAAAAAACTGTATGGTATTGTTACACAGACTGGCAGGTAAATCAATGAATTAGAATTGAAGACCCAGAAATGAACCCACCCCACACCTACCACACCTACAGTCACTTGATCTTTGACAAAGGCACTAAAACCATCCAGTGGAACACAGGCAGCATTTTCAACAAGTGGTGCTGGTTCAATTGGTGATCAATATGTAGAGTGCAAATTGATCCATTCTTATCTCCTTGTACAAAGCTCAAATCCATGTGGATCAAGGACCTCCACATAAAACCAGATACACTGAAACTAATAGAAAAGAAAGTGCGGAAGATCATTGAACACATGGACACAGGGGGAAATTACCTGAATAGAACACCAATAGCTTATACTCTAAGATCAACAATAGACAAATGGGACCTCATAAAATCGCATGGCTTCTGTATGGCAAAGGATGCTGTCAATAGGACAAAACAGCAACCAACAGATTAGAAAAAGATCTTTACCAATCCTACATCCTATAGAGGGCTAATATCCAATATATACATTGAACTTAAGAAGTTAAACTCCAGAGAATCAAATAGCCCTATTAAAAATGGGGTACAGAGCTAAACAAAGAATTCTCAACTGAGGAATATTGAATAGCTGCAAAGCACCTAAAGAAATGTTCAACATCCTTAGTCAGGGAAATACAAATCATAACAACCGTGGGTTTCCACCTCACACCAATCAGAATGGCTAAGATAAAAAACTCAGGTGACAGCAGATGTTGGCAAGGATGTAGAGAAAGAGGAACACTATACCATTGCTAGTGTGATTGCATTCTGGAAATCAATCTGGCAGTTTCTCAGAAAATTGGACATAGTACTACCGGAAGACTTAGCTATACCAGTTCTGGGAAAACACCCAAAATATGCTCCCACATACAACAAGATCACATGTTCCACTATGTTCATAGCAGCCTTATTTATAATAGCCAGAAGCTGGAAAGAACCCAGATGTCCCTCAACAGAGAAATGGATACAGAAAATGTGGTATGTTTACACAATAGAATACTATTCAGCTATCATAAACAATGACATCATCAAATTCTTAGACAAATAGAACTATAATATATCATCCTGAGTGAGGTATCACAATCACAAATGCACACACATGTTATATACTCACTGATAAGTGGATGTTAGCCCCAAAGCTAGGGATACCCAAGATACAATTCACAGACCACATGAAGCTCAAGAAAATGGAAGACCAAAGGCTAGATGCTTCAGTCCTTCTTAGAAGAAGGAACAAAATACTAAGAGGAGGAAATAAGTAGACAAAATATGGAGCAGAGACTGAAGGAAAAACCATCCAGAGACTGGCCCACCTGGGGATCAATCCCATATACAGACTCCAAACTCAGATGCTATTGTGGATGCCAAGAAGTTCTTGCTGACAGGAGTCTGATATAGCTGTCTCCTGAGAGTCTCTGCTAGAGCCTGGCAAACACAGAAGTGGATGCTGGCAGTCAACCATTGGACGGAGCACTGGGTCCCTGGTAGAGGAGTTAGAAATAGGACTGAAGGAACAAAAGGGGTTTTGTAATCCCATAGGCAGAACAGCAATTTCAAACAACCAGATCTCCAGAGTTCCCAGGTTCTAAGCCACCAACAAAGGAGTACACATGGAGGGACCAATGGCTCCAGCTGCATATGTAGCAGACCTTGCAGGACATCAGAGGGAGAAGAGGCCCTTCGTCCTGTGAAGGCTGCATGGCCCAGTATAGAGGAAGTGGGAGTGGGTGGGTGGGTGTGGGAGCACCCTCCTAGAAGTCTAGGAAGGGGGATGGGATCAGTAAATTTCTGGATGGGTAACCTGGAAAGGGGGTAACATTTGAATTGTAAATAAAGAAAATATTCTATAAAAGAAAACAAATATAACCAAACAAAAAAATAAACAGTGTAAGTCCTACTGTGAATGTTGCAACCTTTTCTGAAAATTGCACCTTCAAAGGGTCTTGATCACTGCAAAGAAGGCTTTGGTCTTCCGTTTTGAGCGTCATGTGGTCTGTGAATTGCATCTTGGGTATTCCTAGCTTTGGGGCTAATATTCACTTATCAGTACCAATTTGGGGTTCAGCTATGTTAAGGAATTCTAGGAATTCTAGGTATTTGGTTGAGTCTGAGTGAAGCAAGCAGCCCTAGAGGTTACCTAAACGATTTAGTGTGCTTTGTGTTTGAAATAAAAAAAAATATGTATACCTCATGGCTTACAATTGCTTAAATTGGTTCCTTTATTTGAATACTGCTAATTCTTAAGTTTTACAATTATTTTTTACAAATACAATTCAAGTTAAAAAAGATATGTTCTTTAAATGACTGTCCTCTGGATATTTGAGAGCTGATCCAGGGGCTGGAGAGATGGCTCAGCAGTTAAAGGCTAGGCTCTCAATCATAAAATATAAGAGTTCAAATCCCAGCAACCACATGGTGGCTCACAACCACCTGTGATGAGATCTGACACGCTCTTATGGTGTGTCTAAAAACAGCTACTATATATATATATATATATATATATATATATATATATATATAATACATCTTTAAAAAGGTGCCTGGACAAGACCCCTTAAGGCAAGACACATTAAATTTATGTCCCAGGCAGACTATATAAAAACAATTGACCATACAAGCATATTCTTTATATTATCAAAAAAATAATGGCTTAAAAGTAATTTTATATTTTTTGTGCACATCTAACTATTATTCTTAGTGTCCTCAATTTCTACCTCTACCACATAATGGTCTTAATTCTAGAGGACTTAATTAATTATTACAGATAAATGATACTTATACTTCTAATTTAAATAATTTCTAATTTAAAAGTATGTACATGTGGCTAATGATATATTTTTAAGATTTCTAGTTATAACTGCTCTAACAAAAAAAAGCAACTAAAAATGCCACGTTTATTTTCTATAATTACATAGTTATTGCCTATATTATGCTATATGCTTGGTGTTCCAACTTAAATTACAACAGACAATGGAACTGGCCATTTAATGAATAAAAGTTATCAAACATTTGAGACGTCATTGACAATTTAATTCTTTATTATCCTCAAGGACAATCGTATCCCCATACATAATTTAAATTATGCTTGTATATTTTTAAGAAAATTTTACAATTTGGATGCCCAGGAACTCCTTGCTGAGTGTATATGGTATCCTTTAACTAGGCATACTGATGCCTAGGTAAGATGGAAGAATTCACTTATTGGCATATGGCATGATGCTGATCAGATATGTAATATTGGGGAAGAAGGTGTGTTTGTGTTTTTCCCACAGAATGCTGCAAAAGCATGCTAGCTGCCAGAGTGATTGGTGTGCACACTAAAGTTAACATTGACTGTGGGCTTGCTGAGTGCTCAGATAATGGTAACAGAAGAGCTATATTGAATACACTCTAATTGTCAAATGTCCCAGACTAAATAAACTGCCTTGCTGCAAGCTTTTAGAATTTGTGGGACAGAGAAATTGGAGACTGTTAAACTAACTTAGAAAAATTAATCTTAAGGAGACGTTATAATAACTCTTCTCTTTCCTTCAATGTGATCAGTTGCCTGAATCATAGACTGGTTTAGAAATAAATCCAATATTGGAGATTCCGATTATGAAGATGGTTATTAATCTTTATCAGCCAGCTTATCTGGTATTCACAAGACAGTTTCTGTTTATTCAAAAAGCTACCTCCTCCACTCTAGAAGTTAGCTTTGGTTTCAGATAGCTACTAATTTACATATGAATTAAATACCTTGGCCCTTCCAGAGACAGAGTCAAAAAAAGCGGGGGTTTTCCCTTTTAATCTCTTCCTTTGTGTTTCAGGCAGGTCTCTTTCAGACATAGCTCAGCTGCTCCCCAGGACCTTAAGATAGGTGTGCTGTGAGGGCCAGCCAGTTTACACCTACATGGCCTTTGCTTTACCAGTGGGTCTCCTATTAGATTTATACAAATATGTTGTTATTTTCTCTTGGATTACACTTTGTCTAATCCCAAGTATAGATATAAGCAAACAAAATGCAAATAACCAATGTTCTAGGGTTCAAAAGAGAAAACTAAAACCCCTTTAAGAATTTATAGTAGAGAGTCATCACTACAGAATTCAGTGGTCATTTCTGGTTGAATTTAGGAGCATGGAGGTGGTAGGAGAACAATTTAGAGGGAGATGTAAAGAGAGAGAGGGGCTTTGCCTGGAGGAGCTCAGCAGTAGCAGTCTGAGATGCAACATGGAGGAAGGTTAAAGAAGAAAAAGATGTGAAGTCAAACAGGCCAGCAATTCCTCACTCTGATGACTAACTTCTTCAATATTTTTGGTTTCTTCAGCCTTGGCTTACTCTCTCTGTCTTCCTCCCTTCTTCTTCATGCCTGTATCCCCTCTTCCATTTCCTTTCTGGCTTTCTTTACCTCTAGTCCTGCAGGTTGAACCTAGAATGCCAATCATACTGAACATGAATCTATTATTAAGATTTCCCCAGCCTCTGTTTTCTTATACAAAAGAAGCCCAGTGATAAAATACCCCCAGACAGTTACTACTAACTTACAAGAGGAATCCTTTCATAGACTGCATGGAATCTATAACCTAATTAAAAATAAATGACCTTTTTCTCATGTGTGAAGTGATTTGATTTGTTCTTAAAGTACATTATATGGTAAGATTTTTAGAAAGTCTTCATTGTTTTTCAAGTAGAGTTTAGTGTTTGGTAAAGATTCTGTTTACTTAAATCAAGATATATTTTTTACTTTGTGAATTCATGGCACCGTAACATCTGTTGTGTTATTATGAGAATCCTGAGAAAGTCTTTGGGGGAATGGTTGTCCAAACCCTGTTGACTTGGTGACAGTTTTGTTGCTTTGTACTTTGTAATAGATTTTGGTTGAAGGAACTTTGAGCCATGATTTGGCAGCTCATTGTCTTAAAAACAGTCATGATTCAAAAATGATAATGTTATATCTCCTTATGACTTTTTATTATAATTATTTCTAGAAAAACATGAATTTTTCATTTCCACTTATTTAGTTAGTATCTATGTGTGAAAGCTTGTGACCTCAAGGTCAAAGCCAATATTAACTGTGGTGATTTGGTTGAACTGTCTTCCATTAGGATTAACTGAGTTGATTTTGTAACAATAGTCTTTTGCTAGGAACTTGGCTTTTCCACAAATCCTGCACAGAAAAACTGCAATATTTGAATCTTAAAGGCATGAGCAAAAACTTTATTAAAGGAGAAAAAATCTGTAAACACCATATGTTACATCAGGGAAACCGTAGTCTCCGTAACCTACCTTTGACATCATACAGTACTCATTTTCAAAGTCCCTTGAAGAGCGTTAAGAGTCAATCAAGGTGCCCAACTCTGACAGGACAGTGGAAATCGTGGGTGGGGTAGCAAATGCCAGAAATTTTTGTAAGACTTAGCTGGAGTTTCTCTTGCAAAATCTTCAGACTGCCTCTGAAAAAAAAAAAAAGACATACATTTTCTCACAATTCTCAAGCCTAGAAATTCAGGCTGAATTTTTAGAGCTTCGATCCTTTGGGTAGCACATGAAGTCTTTCTTTTGTTCTCATATGTCTTCCTTGAGGCAAACCCATTGTGAAGTATATGGAGTCAAATCTTCATCTTGGGACAATTCAGACTCTATTGGATTAGAATCCATATGTGTCCTTCCATGTAACCACAACTGGCTCTAAGGGATCTATTTCCAATAGAATCACTCTGAAGTTGAGTCCTGCATCATGCTGTGTACCAATGTCCTCCAAGCCAAAAGTTATGGATTCCAGCAGTGCTTGTATGACATATGAACAGAACAGCACTACCTGTTCTGAGCACAGAAATGCACTCTTCTGAGACACATATCAATAGGGAAGGAGGGGTTGATATTGGTCACTTGGAGAAGTTAGGAAATCAAGGAAAGGAAAAAGAACACAAGCTATAGTGAGGCTAGTGACTCTTGCCAGTTCTGTTGAAGTATCATGTGAGTAATATGGGAAGTTTCTGGGTAAATTTGTTAGGCAATAATGTGGCTAGTCATGACACAGTATGGTGGCTGCTTCTCTAGGCCAGCAGGTGACATCAGCTTACAAAAAGGGAAGCAGGTGTAAGCTGGAAGGATTTGTGAATATGGTTCTATCAAAAACTCACTGAAAGTGTGAGATTTTATTCTTCTTGAAGTTAATCTTCACATTATTCATGTGTGTTGGTAGAAGACAGATTACTGCACCAGAAACTAAGGGCTGCTTGACTTACAACAGTCATCATTGGCTAATGCTTTGTGCTTAATACCCTGTTCCTCATCTTACCAGGGAAAGCACCCTCACATAGGGAGGTGAGATGCAGCAAGAAGGTTTATATCCAAGGTGTGGGTGCTGCTTAGGAATCTCAAACCTTTGGAGAAGGCACCTGGTAAACCTGTAACTTTTACCTTGAGACTTCTATCCTAAAGGAAGGCACTGTCATTCAAAATTCTTTGAAATAAACAAACTAAAGAGAAATTCTGGAGTGTGGCTTCTCAAGTACATTGATCAGGCAAGATGGGTAGCATAGATAAAAGGGACTGTGAATAACTGTTTTTCCATGGAGACTCTTGGGACCGGCTAAGTAATGGCAGAGTTATCAAATGATATCAGTGTGAATTCATTTATATTCAGAGCTTGAGATCACAAGATTATGTATATCAAGACAGCTGTGTAGTTTTTAAAATAATTCTATCCTTTTGAATTAACACTATTTTTTTTCCTCTCCGTGTGGATGCATTTTGAATATAAAGTATTTGCTGAATCAAAATCTAGGCAAGAAACTGAGCACTTGATTATATAGTATGTTTCCTTGTCCTATGGACAATGGTGGCCACAGAGAGACTGAGAACTTGGAATGAAATGTTACTACATTCTGTTTCCTTTTCATGAGAACTGCTAGTGGGGAGTCATGCAGGGAACTGGCAGCACAGTAGCTGTTAGACATTAAATATAGGGCAAAAAAGCCTGGGAACCAACACCAGTCTGCAGCATCCATGAGCTTTCTAGCCAGTGAACACACATTCTGACTAGTATAGATGGTTCTTTTACTTGGGAAAAAGGAAACAAATTGGAAGTGAAACCCTTCTGTAAGCTTTGCTTAGAGTCTGCTAAGTGCTTTCCCGAGCTCAAAGTAATGAGGGGAAACATGAGGACACATTGACATCTGCTAAATATTGCTCTTAGTTTGTTAGTGTCCCTGGAGACAGACTTTCATGTCATAGCTGGAGCTAACCTGAAACTCAAAGGGAGCCTGGGTTATTCTCAGCTCATAGCACTCTACCTTCCCCAACATCCTAAGGTCTGAGATTCTGGACATGAACTAGCACTTTAGGCACTCTAAATTGTTATTCCTACGTGAATTGTTATTCTGGCATTCAGTGGTCAGGGAGTATCTTATGATATCAGAGTGACAAGAGATTGGAAACTAAAAAATGGGAAATGAAGATGCAATAAAACTTTCATGTTGATTTGATTGTGAAGGATTCTTTTATGTTTTAATGATGGAGGAGAAAATTTATTGCAGATAAAAGGGGGACAGTAAATAGAAGGAGAAGCATCTTGGAGAGTCCAGAGTGAATTTGAAAAAACTTAGCTGGGCCATGTGAGAAGAGTGGGGAGGAGCCATAGACAAAAGAGGACAGCCTGGGTTGAGAGCAGAACTAATTTTAATGATGCTCATTGATGTACACTTTACATACACTGAAGCCCTCTTGTAGCTGCTCAGGAAGGTGTCTGACTCAGGGTTCCTGCCTTCCTCCTCTTCCTGTATAACCCGATTTTCTCTGCTCCCACCCTGTTGTAACAGTAACCATTGGCTTGCCTTTCCCTTTGTATTTGGATTTCTTTCTTTATGATTTAAATTCATTATTTTTGTTTTTCTATTTTTATTAATTTTTATTTGTTTTTTAAAAGAGAAGCATCATTATTTTTTTTCTTTTCTTTTTGACATCTAAGGTCTTCTGTATTTAACCCACACCCCCTTGCTCACTTTCAAATTAATGGATTAATGGCTCCCTTTTCTCTGGGGGGGGGGGCTGTGTATATAAGTACATCCTGCTCAGTTTGTTGCTTGTATGCATACTATTTCAGACCTGACCAATGGTATTGGACAAATAATTCTGCTCTTTTCCCTGGGAAAATTTTGTTCCTTCCTTCCTTTCTTCCTTCCTTCCTTCTTTCCTTCCTTCCTTCCTTCCTTCCTTCCTTCCTTCCTTCCAATTAAGCTTATGGCTTGCACAACAAAAGAAAAATCAAAACCTAGTTCAGGAAACATATCAACTAACTATGCAGGGCTAGTGAAAATGTAGGAGGAGGACTTACAACTGCCACTTTACTAAGCCAGAAATCCCAAAGTACATTCTAAATATGTGCCTTTCTAACCACAGATAAGTGTAGCCCTCACTCCTTAGCAAGAAACATCTCTTTGTAATAGATGAACACTGTTACCACATATTACAATTGATCAAAATGCAGAGCTGTAAAGCCTATCAGTAACTGGTATAAAGCAGTTGGACCTAAGGCTCAGGGATCATTATTAATTTGGCTTTTATAGATTTTTTTGATTAACCAATTAAAATATGATCGTGCCCTTTGAGTCTGGATTATTTTACTTAGAATGTTTTTGTGGTTCATGTGTATGGTTGTGCATTTATTCTTTTGATGGTTCATTTTTCTTTAAAATGCATTTTGATTGATGCCTGATAATCATGGATATTTATATGGTGAAGCATAACAACTCAGTAAATAAATACAATACAATAATAAAATTAAATAAGAGCAATTAGCGTTACATGTGTGTAAAAACGTAATAAGTTCTAACTGTAGTCTTTGAATTACTCTCTTTGGGTGCTTTGTGAAATACATCATGCATAGCTGTGAGTTACTCTGTGTGCTGTAGCTGTCTAGAAATTATCTGCCTACATTCCACTGGATTTTGATATCTCTTTGTTCAGTTCCTGTTTCATGCTATGGTTGCTCTGAGAAACATCCTATACAGTATCTCAAACCTTAAATACGTGGTATTAACTTTCAACCTTTGAAATCTCTGATAGCTTTGAATCAAAGAAGATAATACAATAAGGTATGACAAAAGATTGTGGGATAGGAAGTTTCAAGAAATAGAGATCAAGAAAACAACTTTTGGGCTCCCTTTTCTAGTATGCCCTTCCTTGGAACCCCCGTCCTGGCCCTGTCGTCATAAACTAGAAAGGCAAGACAGTAATTACTACAAGTAAAAAGTATTCAGCTTGAGCTTCTTCATTTATACATTAAAGTAAACAAGAATCTCTGTACAAAGAGAGACTGAGGTTTCCCTTCTAACACATACAGTTGAGGCTTTCTTGAAGTTGAAAAATAGCATCTAAAATCAAGTTTAATGTGTTCAGTAATCCCTGTACTATAAAACACATCTAACAGTGATGGCTAAACTTAATTTCGCTTCTCTTTAATACCAAAGTTAAAATAACTCTCTTTTTATCTCTAAGCAATCAATATTAAATTGTAATTTGTTTCCAGAAAATTTTTATTTTAGATTTGGCAGTAGAACATCATATAGATACACCTTTCCATTCATATATGAAATTCCATCATAAGAAAAAATTGGAAACACTAAGATTTTGAGTATTTGAAAACTTGTAAAATATTAAGCTGAATATTTTATAAGAGACTTCTCGAGCTCTCTAAGAAGTTTGGCATTCTTTTATGTTAGCTATAAGGAAAGAATATATTGTACTAATATCCAATTTACGTGGAAAGTACCATGAAGAAATCTAAGTAGAAAAAGTGTTTTTCATGTTTCTAGGATAGACTCACATTAAACAAAATAATTTATTCTCTATTAAATGAGCAAGTAAAAATGTCTCAGTAATTTTAATTTCAATACAGAAAAATTGGAGACAATAGTAGAAATGAATTAATTTGTCTAAAATATAACAAAACAAAAGATCTGATTCCAAATTACTAACTTTTAAGACAGGCTGGCAAACATTAAATCTTTTTTTATTATACAATTGGTACTTGTAAGTTAGTGCAAAGAACAGTATTTTGTACAATGATAAACATTTCAATCATTTTTATGATTTAGACAAGGTTAATTTGTTAACCTGTGTATGCCTTGTGAAGGTCAAATTAAAGCTCTCTTGATAACATCAATCATTATAAATAAAATTGCAAAAATATATATTTCATATTTGCATCTATTTATTTATTTATTTATTTGACTTAAAACATTTTATTGAGAATTTTTTTGTTATAAGTTTGCTCTTGGAGAACTTAATCTGTTTTATTGGTTTAAAAAGTCTTTTTTTTTTTCGATTTCCTATTTATTTACATTTCAAATGTTATCCCCTTCCTCCATTTCCTACCCCAGAAATGCCCTATCCCATCCCCCTACCCTCCTGCTTCTATGAGGGTATGCTCCTACCCACACACCCACTCCTACCTCCCCACCCTCGCATTCCCCTACACTGGGGCATCGGGCCTTCATGGAACCAAGGGTCTCTTCTCCCATTGATGCCTGACAGACCATCCTCTGCTACATATACAGCTGGAGGCATGGGTCCCTGCATGTGTACTTTTTGGTTGGTGATTTAGACCCTGGGATCTCTGGTTGGTTGATATTGTTGTTCTTCCTATGGGGTTTCAAACCCCTTCAGTTCCTTCAGTCCTTTCTCTAGCTCCTCCATTGGGCACCCTGTGCTCAGTTATGTGGTTGGCTAGAGTATCTGCCTCTGTATTTGCATTTATTAAAATAAACTCCATTCCCCAGATGTCATTCTTTGACTTCAACTTGAATGATAGATCGATGGAAGTACTTACATCTTAAACATTTCCTTCCAAGGAAATTAATGCTCTGTCTTCACTTCTGGGGGGGGGGTGTTGAAATCCCCAGCATTCTACCACACAGGCTAAGCAATTGTGTTACAATCTGTGGTCTTCACTATGAGGGTGGCTGCAGCTTGCTCTAGGTTGTAGTGATTCACATAATCCTTTTAAGTGTCTATAGAGTATGCATGCCTTTTGACTGGAGCTCTTCAATTTCTGGTTTTACCATATTACTTAAAGGCTTGACTTACAACCATGTATTGTTCTGTGGTCAAACAGGTAACTAACTGCAGCTTCACTTAGGTCAATATGTTCCTTGATATGGTTATAGTATTTCACTCAAGTCTATGTCAATCTGTTGAATTCTTTGTTCAGTTTTCTATGGAGAGTTCAGCAAATTGACAGAAGGAAAGACATATTTCTAATGAAAGTCAAGGCTGTGACCTTGTCAGCATTACCTTTATTGATAATTTTATCAAACATTAGTGAAAAAAATCACACACAAAAGAATGGGAAGTTTGTATAATTCAAGAAAATACTGGATTATTGTCTACATACTATTGATTTCATTTCTATAAATCCCAATGATTATTCCTCTTATTTTACATGTCAATTTAGTATGATCGTGGGTAATAATGCTCAACCTTAGGTTAATTGTCACAAGGTTTCCACGGCTGAGAGGATTCATTCCTACCAGCTCACCTGAAGCCTGTGTTCCTAGGCAATGCTGACTCTCCAGAAGGAGGAGTGAAAATTCACCACTTTCATTCAAGAGTCATAGATGGCTTAACAAGGAATAACAGCAAATGACACAGTAATAATTTAACAAATTGACTCCACTGCATAACTCATTTCTTCCACCTTTGGCTTTTGCTTATTTATTTTAAAATCTCCTGTGCTCTCAGATCACCAAGGTGCTGCTGATTTGTTTTATTTTAGGAAATTTTTCTTCTAATACTAAAACTATATGGAGTATGCTATTGGCTATGGGCTGAAAGCACCTATGCTGAGCCTCGTTAGTGGGAGGAGGTGGCAGGGGATTGTCCTTCCTTACTTCTCTCAGTTGAGCTGGATAAAGCTGCCATGAGCAAGACATCTAAAGTCTGACCACAGGTGTAGATACCGTGCTCTTGTTCGCCTATATTATTTTATCCGTCACTTCATATTCACTGTCTCGGGTATATCATTTACAAAATAGAGCAGAGGTCTTTGTCACAGGGCTTCTGAGAGCATTAAAGGGCATGGTTTAGGAAAAGTTATTTGCAAGGCAAGAACCCAGTAACTGTTTTCATGTGTCTTTCATACTTCTGCTTCCTGCTTTCTGTACTTCAGACAAATCAGGCGCTTTTGTCAGTGTGTGCCACATAACTGGCAGTCCATAGCATCAAAAGTGAGGCAGCCTTATGGTTTGCTTTGAGCTTGGGCTGACCTTTGTTTGCATTTCCCCTTTTGTATGTGAATGAGAATATGTGTGTGTGTGTGTGTGTGTGTGTGTGTGTGTGTGTGGTGTGTGTTTATGTTTTTGAAATTTTTCCATATTTGATTTTACTGTGACTACATGTCACTCCAAGTTATCCTGGTGAATATGTCAAATTCCTTCCAATTTACATCTGGCTTCATCAATACCAGAACTCCACTAAACCTGCAGTCAACTCTGTTGCTGAGTGCCCAGTATCTGCTGCTTGTGGGGAAGACATTTTGGTATGCTTCCATCAGCCCCACATAATTGGTAGACGTCTGCACTTCCCGAAGAGCTCATTTTGACTTGTAGTGTTTCCGAGCTGTGCTCAACTATCATTATAACTGAACGTTTTAAAGCATATACCTGTAACTTACTGCAGCTTTTGGTATCCATGCTTTACCACTTCAAGTGAAGTGTTGAAGGCTTGCTTCCATTTACAGTCTTTTAACTGCTTCAGTTTTATAATATAATAGCCTCGGGTATTATTGCACCACATCAGATGGTGATATAATTTTTCTTTTAGTTGTAAAATGAGTTTTCAGTGTCATGAAAGGAAGTGTAGTCTATTGCATTCATCTTCATTTTTTTACACATTCTAGAATACTTTGATTATATTTTACTTTTATTATTTTTTATCCATCGAGTTCTAGCATTGAACTTAATGCCTCACGCATGTGAGGCAAGAACGACATCATGGAACTTCATCTCCAGCCAAAATGGGATGTTTATACACTGTGAAAGGTGGAGTTAAACCGCTCTGTCACTAAACAGCAACAGATTTGAAACTGCATTCAGGCCACGGAGGGTCACCCTAGTCCAAAGGTCCTTCTTTTCCGAAATATCAGTGTTTACTGTTCTAGGGGTGGGACCTGGGAATATGGAACTGAGAAATGGGGCCGACTAAAGCCTCATGATAGCCAACTTAATTCAGAGAATCAGATAATTTATACTCAGAGTTAAGAAAAGTCACATCAGTACTTTATACATGCACAAGGACAAACTTCAAATGGCAGACAAGCTGCACATGCCTTTATGTTTTTCCATAAAGGCATATAAACAACTAACCATAGCCAGTTTAATGAATAATCTGAAGTAAACTCTCTCCTATCTACTACACCTGGGAGGTGCACAAAAGCACATTCTAAGAAGTATGTTTTCAAGAAACTGAGGTCACAAGACTCTTGTCTTGGTTCCCTGGTGTTTTCTCACAAGCACTCAGAACCCTTTTCTTAGGACACCATTCTAATTTTTTTGTAAATTATTTTATTTATTTATTTATTTATTTATTTATTTATTTATTCTTTTTTATTTATTTTATTTTATTTTACTTTATTTTCTATATTCTTCGTTTACATTCCGAATGTTTTCACCTTTCCTGGTTCCCCCCTCACTATATGTCCCATAAGTCCTCTTCCCTCTGTCTGTTCTGTAATCACACACCTCCCACTTCTCTGTTCTGGTACTCCCCTACAATACTGCATCAAGTCTTTTCAGGACCAGGGCCCTTTCTTTCCTTCTTCTTGGGAATCATATGATTTGCTAATTGTGTCTTGAGTATTCAGAGCTTCTGGTCTAATTAATATCCACCTATCAGTGGTTGGATTTCATGTGTACTCTTTTGTGACTGGGTTACCTCATTTAGTATATTTTCCAGTTCCAACTATTTGCCTACAAATTTCATGAATTCTCTGTTTTTAATTGCTGAGTAGTATTCCATTGTATAACTATACCATATTTTCTGTCTCCATTCCTCCTTTGAGGGACATCTGGGTTCTTTCCAGCGTCTGGCTATTATAAATAAGGCTGCTATGAACATAGTGGAGCATGTGCCATTGTTGCCTGCAGAGGAATATTCTGGGTATATGCCCAGGAGTGGTATGACAGGGTCCTTTGGAAGTGTCATGCCCAATTTTCTGAGGATCCACCAGACTGATTTCCAGAGTGGTTGTACCATCTTGCAATCCCACCAGCAGTGGAGGAATGTTCCTCTTTCTCCACATCCTCTCCAATACCTGCTGTCTCCTGAGTTTTTAAACTTAGCCATTCTGACTGATGTGAGGTGAAATCTTAGGGTTGTTTTGAAATGGCCATCTTGCCAAAAGCAATCTATAGATTCAATGTAATCCCCATCAAAATCCCAAATCAATTCTTTATATATTTAGAAAGAGCGATTCTCAAATTCATCTGGAATAACAAAAAACCCAGGATAGCTAAAACTATTCTCAACGATAAAAGAACTACAGCAGCGGGGTGATGGGGTGGGGGCGTGGGGGTGTGTCAATATTCCTGACCTCAAGCAGTATTACAGAGCAATTGTGTTAAAAACTGTATGGTATTGCTACAGTGACAGGCAAGTAGATCAATGAAATAGAATTGAAGACCAGGAAATAAACCCTCAGAATTATGGTCACTTGATCTTTGATAAAGGAGGTACAACCATCCAGTGGAAAAAAGATAGCCTTTTCAACAAATAGTGTTGGTTCAACTGGAGGTCAGCATGCAGAAGAAAGAGAATTGATCCACTCTCATCTCCTTGTACTAAGGTCAACTCCAAGTGGATCAAGGACATTCACATAAAACCAGACACACTGAAGCTAATAGAAAAGAAACTAGGGAAGACCCGTGAGGACATGGGCACAGGGGGAATGTTCCTGAACAGAACACCAATAGCTTATGCTCTAAGAACAAGAATTGACAAATGGGACAATATAAAATTACAAAGTTTTTGTAAGGCAAAGGCCATAACAGTATTTATCATTTATTATAAATAAGTGCACTGTAGCTGTCTTCAGAAACTCCAGAAGTGGGAATCAGATCTCATGACAGATGGTTGTGAGCTACCACGCGGTTGCTGGAATTTGAATGCAAGACCTTCGGAAGAGCAGTCAGTACTCTTAACCGCTGAGCCATGTCTCCAACCCATAGGCCACCATTCTTCTAGCATGTCAGTACTGGTGCTCCTTAGTCATCCCTTGCTGTCAGGTTTGTTAATGAGCAGTTCTTTTTGTTTCCTTTCATCTGAAAGTTTCTTGGTCCCTAAGGGCCTTTTCTTCAGGTATGGAATTTGGTAATAATTGCTTGGCCTATGTGAAGTGTGGCACCACTTCCACCTGACTGCTCTAGTTCCTGCTAAGGAACTGTCAATCGAGTGTTCTCCGCTAAGCACTGCCTCATTTCTCTGTGATGCCATCATTAATTTTCCCTTTTGCTTGTTTTCTGCGATTTAACTGTGTGTGGTGGAGTCTGCCCCATTTGGGTATTTGACACTCATGTGCAAGATTAATAAACATCTGTATCCACACATATGAATTCATGGGTCACCTTGAAAGGAAAGAGGCAACTCCTCAGAGTTAGTTTATAGGAACCGTGGGCTCAATATCTTACATTTGTGAGTCATACCAAGTTTGAAAATTTTAGTTTGCTCAATAAACAACTCAAATATTAACACTAGTCCAAGTTGAAAATGTTAACTATTCTGTGTTTAGACTATAGGTGCCCTATTAACTGGGTGGTTGAAATCTTTAACATCAAATTCAGAAAAAGAGTATAGATACTGGTTAAGCGACCAACAACAATGCAGATGATAAAAGATACCATTTGGAAAATACTTCCTGGATTCAGAGCAGGCCTAAATAAAAGAGATAACATAATGCAGTATGGTAGCCAAAACATCACACAGTGTTTTCATCTGGGGTAAGTGACCTGTCCTTGAAGTAGTAAGTCTCTCCTTTGCTTCTACTGTAGTAAATCATAGATTACTATTCTCTGTTTTTTTCTGAATTTTGATATCTGTGTTTACTTGCTACAGTTATCATGTGAGATTTCTTTACCAACAATATGACTGATACTACTGAACTTCTCTTGGGGTGGAGGTAGAGTGCATCAAAGTGTGCTAAGTTCACAAAACACACACAACACAACAAAATAACAAAGCAAACATGGAGTTTCATGTTGGTCAACTTCTTTTGTGCATATGGTCTGAATTGAAATATGTTTGATATACCCAGAGAAACTCTGTTGAAGGAAACTGATTTTCTTTTTGCTATCAGGTACTAATTGCAAATAGCTTCTTGCTTAGAGCTGGAGTACTGTGTCTACTTCCTTCTCTTATTACTGAATGTCCTACTGGCTTGAATCTGAGCCGATAGACTGTATTGCATGGAAATAATAAATAATAAAAATGACTGTTTTTCTTGTGATTAGAGTCTAGAATCTAGATCAATAGTTCTCAACCTGTGTGTAAATTTCAGCCCTTTGGGGGATCTAATGACCCTTTCACAGGAGTTACCTAAGAGCATCAGAAAACATGGGTATTTATTTTGCAAATCACAATAAGCAAAACTATAGTTATGAAGTAGCAACAAAAATAGTTTTATGGTTGGGGACTACCATAATATAAGTAATTGTATCAAAGGGTCACAACGTTAGAAAGGTTGAGAACCACTGATCTAGATGCAAGAAAATTTGGGAAAGAGATTATCTCGCTGGTCATTTGTGCCTGACATTAATTCTTGTGAGTATGTTTTACAGGTTTCAGTAGAGAAAACAAAACATTGCTTTCTGACATTAGCTTCTAGACCGACTGATACTTGTTATGTTTGCTCTAAGCTGGAAGATATTAGATTTTTAAAAGTAGTTATAACAGATCAAAGATTTCTTCATAGGCTTAAATACCTTAGTTATTAGTGTCTTTTCATATTTCCCATGTTATTTCAAACATTTTTTTTGTTTGGAACAGGAGATGATGTGTGTCATATATAGTCTTCTCCATGTAGCTTGTGTTAACTATACTCTTTGTTTTTTAAAGAGAAAATAAAATTAGAAAACTTTTTTAAATCCTCAAATTTTCTCAAGTATACTAGCTATTTAAATTAAAAACTGTCCTGGCTTATGACTATACCACCAGATATTATTTTCTAAATGTTTCAATATCATCTCCATATGTGCCTGAACAAAAAGATTATTGTGAGAAAAGGTTTCCATAGAAAACTGTAGGACTGCACACTGATTAAAATGGTATTGATCTTTAAAGCAAAGTACCTACTACTTGAAAAACTGAGTCTCTAAAAATGGAAGCCAGATTCATATGTTGTCATTTTACCTGTAAACACCATTATGATCGACAAATGAATTAATAATAGTATCTCCAAGCATTTGTTAAAGTAAATATAACATATATAGATTTTGCCCATAAATCTTATCAAAATGATAGACTTGGAACACAACAAAATTATGTTCTTTGAACTTCTCTGGAGATCAACTCTGCATTCATTTTATTTCAAAGTAACTGTCAAGAAAAGTAATTTAAAACTCATGGACTTTATTTGACTAACCATAGTCATAGAAGCATAAGTTATGGCTGTTTTGTAAAACTCTTTTCAGAGAATGTAAATGATCTATTGAACTGGCATTTCTCAGAAAGGTAAATAAAAGAAGGACAAAATATGTTCAGATTTGGATACCCAAAAGAACAGAAGGCGCACCCCACATTGTGATGATACAGGCAGAAAGGTCAAAGATCCTTTCTATAATTATTAGTAAGTAAAAAATAACAAGAAGGGTGTCAAAATGTAACACTTGTACTGCTGGTATTTCAAGTTAAATATCTTAAGGCTTAAGTTCAAACAGTATATGTTCAATAATTTGCTTATTGAAACAAAAAAAATCCTTAAAAAACAGCTTACTGAACCTTTATACTATAACTGATAAGATCTAGAACAATTTATATAAATCACCTTCCTGCAGCAAGTGAGTAACTTTGTGTTAATTATTCAACTTCAGTAATACAGTGTGGCTTTCAAAAAGTGTTTGGCTGCTTATTTTTATGTGCATGTGTATGCACTGTCAGAAAAATAATAAAGCTCCCTCTTACTGTTTTTATATATCTTTTAAAAACACAAGTTAGTGATTTATTGTTTGATTGTTATAACTGGAAAAGTTTAAGATTAATGTTCCAAACTATATTTAAATTCAGCCTCAAATCTTTATTTTAAACATCAACCAACCAACCAATGAATAACAACTAGTACACAGATTTAAAGAAAATTGGCTGTATATAACACAACTCTAGAACAAATGTCATAAAATCTGAGGACTCTCTTCAGAACTATTAGTAAAGACAATGACAATCTTTCTCAAGAGAAAGTCTCACTATGTAGCTTTGACTATCCTGGAACTCATTCTGTAGACCAGACTGGCCTAGAACAGACAATGCTATTCTTAAGCGGATTCAGGGATGCTTGTTTGATCATATATGGTCAAAAATTTTTGGAATAATGATAAGGAATATTGAAAATATTATTTCTGTTTCTGGTCTTAAAAGGTTACATACTAAATTATTTTGTTCATACAACAACTTGAAGTGGCCTTATTATAATTGTTATTGTGAATGTATGTGTACATGGTGATGTGACTCTGTGTGTGTGTGTGTGTGTGTGTGTGTGTGAGCACATGTTTAAGTCTGGGGTCAATATTAGGTGTGTTTCTTCAATACTCTCCATCTTATTACTTGAGAAAGGGAACCTGGCTGAATTTGGTTCTTGCTGATGTGACTGGACTAGTTGGCCAAGTTAATTTTCTAGAACTCCCATCTCCTCCACTGCACAGCTACACAGCTCTGCCTCACTTTGACACTTGTGATGGGTATAAAACCAGTCTTCAGGCTTACACAACAAGAAATTTATTGACTGGGCTGTCTCCCCAGATCTGTGACAACATTATTTTGATAATTGTATATATGTATAAGTATGTGTAGAGGAATTATAACCATATAATATAAGAGGCTAAAGGTGAGAGAAGACTGTGACTAGGAAGGAGTAAGAGAGTGGCTTGTGAGTTGATGGAAGACTTCCAAATTGTAAAGCTGCTTACTTAGATTTATAGAAGACAACTTTTCATAAGTCATACCTCTCTACACCAAATGTACTATCCTACTTCAACATATAGAAGTCCAAATATAGACTCACAAATGAATGACTAGTTTTACAACAGTGTAGTTTTTTTTTAATTGTAGTACAATACTGTGAGTAAACATTATCATTGTGGACTGTTAAGGGAAGGCTTATGGATTATCAATAGACTACTTTTGTTTGTTTGATTTCCAAAAAAGTCTATATGTATATGCATATATGTATATATATACACACATACATATATATATATATATATATATATATATATATATATACCTGTCTATCCTGACACTCCCTAATGTCCTAATATAGCCAAAACTTCTAACTTATGATGATCCTGACTTTGCCTCTAAGGATTGGAATTACAGGCATGAAACATAATACTGAGCTCAATGTACTGTTTTGTTTTGTTTTTTAATCTAAACTTCTGCATGTTTTAACTCTTCCAAAGGAATATTTACTGTTTAAAAGATTCAGATTAACATAAATTGTCAGGATCCTAGCTGGCAGGGTCCTCTCTGGAAGGCAGCCAACTGGGTGGAGCATCAGAGGGCAAAACTTGATTATGAGAATGTAAAGGTTTCTCACTAATGTAAGGTTTATCTGTTTTGATTCTAAGTTATTCTGAGGCCAAAAGATGCAGCCTTCTAGAAAGTAACATTCAATTGTTAACTGTTATGCAAAGGATTAGTTGTTAAGACCCCTTTTTCTATTGCCCAGGAGCCTCACCTCTCACTGACCCTGCAAGATGGAGGATTGGAACAATTAACTATTTATTTTTTAAATTTGACTCCCAAATTATATTTTATTATTAAATGACAAGCTATTTCTTTATAGACACTAGTATGTATTTTAAGTTAATTTAAAAAATTTTACTATCATACACAGAATAAAGGGCTGGTGTAAATAATACAATTTAATGTAGGAGACATGACCCTGTTGGCCCAATATGCAAAATTAGTTCACTTTCTTCCCACACCATTCCACTTTTCTATAAAATGAACAGTATTCCTTGCCTAAATATTTTAATTTACTTTTTACTTATTCCCTTAACATTCCTCTCACTGCCCCTCTCCTGCACACCCCCTCCCACAATCTAACAATTAAGTTTTACTGAACCAGGAGAAGAAACTTATGCCTGCAGAAAGAAAAAAAATACACATATTCATACAATATTTATATAAATATTTACCTTTTTGTTGGGTCCAGCAATCTGCCTCATAAACTTACAAACTTACATACTTACAATTTACACTCCTTACATAGGCATACACACACACACACACACACACACACACATACACACACAAATACACACACAAACATACTTGGTAGGTAGAGCAAAACCCAAGGACCAGCTCAGAAATAACTCACTCATTCTGGGTGAAAAATAAGCTCCACCCAACCTTCATTATATAGAGAAAGAAAAAGCTTCTACCTTCTATTGCTAAATAAAAGAAACCCAAGTCTCAGGAAAACCCCCATCCTTGTCAGTAAGAAGAATACTGCCTTGCTGTTATTTAAAAAAGAAACATCTCATGGTAAGGAGAAGCCTGCCTGCTACTTTCTGCTCTCTCTGCGGTTCCTTCTGCTCTATGTTCTATCCTGCCTTGCCTCTCCTCAGATCTGTTATATTCTGCTGTTTTGTTGTCTCTCTGCTTCTATTTTGTTCCTACGCCTTTTCTTTTTCTATTATCCTGCATACTTAATGTCTTGTCCCTAGCTCTTTGTACCTTTTTAAAAGAAGAATAGATCACATGGTCTTCCAAGACTCATGTTTCAAAAGCTCAAACGTAAATTGGAATCATAAATTAAATAAGTAAAAACATAAATGTTTACATGTGTTTCTATTAAGACTAGTTATCTAACTAGACATTCATTATCTGTCACTAGCTTCAAAGGTTCACTTAAAGTTTAAAACTACAATTATTATGCCCAAGTTAAGAGGCAAATTATCTACTAGTATCTTATTAGTATTGACATTTTGTATAGATAAACCCAGTCAATATATTATCTTCTGTCCTTGTACCTACAATAAATCATTTGATCCCTTTCATGACCCTTAGTCAAAACCATTATCAGATAATGGTTTCATAGCCTAGAGGAATGTTTTCCTTAATCTCTAAGAGTCCAAGATTCGCTGAAGAATGATATCCAGACTCAAATAGTATGTAAACGCAAAAAATGTTTTATTCTGCAGAAGTTAAGCATAATGGTGCCTCCCATTACTAAGATACAGAGACAACCAAGAGATTTAAAGCATATTATGGGAATTCCAGGCTATGTGGGCTTTGCCTCACTTTATTTCTAGCCATTCCAGAACCAGTACCTGGGTATAGTGGCTTGAAACAGTTGCTGGGGAATTCTAGGATTGTGTTTTTTTTTGTTTGTTTGTTTTTGTTTGTTTGTTTGTTTGTTTTTCCCCCTAGTAACTGACTTGCCTGGGCTTGCCTGGACTTGTTCAGTTCTTAGTCCTAGTCTCATAAACTGCCAACTTGAAGCCTGTCATGGTGTTAGACTAACCTTCTCATACCCCCTTTCAGGTTTGGGCCATCTTGAATACTTGAGATATTTAATAAATCTGTCCCTTAAGAAACCTGATTAAAGCATTGATTATGCAGGGACCACAAGTCAAAGTTAACAAAAGTAGGATCTGTCTTATAGTCTTCTTCTGACTAGCACCATGGATTCTTTGACCACCCCTGAGTGGGCAACATAGAAACAACATTCCTCACCTAAGGCTGCACAAAGTCCTGCCTGCTGGAGGAAGAGAAAGTTCAGGCCTCCTCAGTTCTGTACAATTACTTCTGCCAGGGAAGATAGGGAGTCTTGCAGAGCCATGATGGTCTTTCTAGCTCCTGTATATCTACCTCCATAGTTATTGTAGGGGCCTGTAATTTTTATCTTGGAGTATTAGGGCAGTGGCCACTGTAGTAGTAGCTCTGGCCAGTGCTATGCCAAGGAAAGAAGCTAGTAACACAGTGGAAATGCCTACCTTTTTTACCCGATTGTTTGGAGGTGCTAACTGGTTGAAGTAATAAGTCACTCTGGGTACAAGCTGTACTAGAACATAAAAATCCTCAGTCATATTTACAATCAGACTATAAATGCATGGGGGAAGCTCTGAAGTACAAGCCCTCCAAGCATGCTTTTGGGGCATCATGGATCCTGCCACAAAAGGGGTTCCAGTGTGGTTACAGAGGTGGCAATAGGCTGGGGGTACCTTATTTCAAATGCAAGGTCCCTGTCTGGTAACCAATAGTTCTGTGTTAAGTCAGGGGCAAGAGAAGTTAAGAACTGGCAGTTTAATTAGTCTTCTTGCCAGCCATTGTGAACTTGATGACAAGGTTGTTGCATTGTCTCTGGGGGTACCCCTAGAATAAGGGGCTACTGGCTGCTACAGAAAAGCTAAGCAGCAAACAAGCAGGAGCAGGGAGTCACGGTTTCAGCAGAACAACAGATAGTGACCTTCCATCGTTTTGTGGTGGTTCACCTGGAAGTCTCCCCTGCTAAGACCTCAACTCCTGGACCATTTATCACCTGCCAGGCTTAATGTTCTGATCCCACCCACCTTAAGTGCCATAGATGTAGTCAGGATCATGGTCTGAAGTCTTTTTCATAAAGGTTCCAGAGTCTTGTGGTTATTTCTATTGATTCAGACTCATTCATGTGGTTTGAAGCAATGGGGGTTAGGGAGAGGAGCAGACTCATAAGCCTCGCAGATGACAGTCCAGAGTTGCTTCTGGATCTTATGAAGGCTTTCTGGGGATTTTATAAACTTATTTTGATCATATTCTGCTAATATATCAGCATATATTAATAGGCAGCATGAGAGGGAGCTTCCCTCATATGATTTCAAAATGGGGAGGGCTAAAGTATAGGAGTTATTCCTAGCCCCATATAAGGCATAAAGTAGGAGAGACACCCAGTTATCACCAATTTCAAGAATTAATTTGGTCAAGGCTTCCCTTCAGGGTTTGATTTATCCTCTCTACTTACCCTGAACTCTGTGGTCTGCATGCACAATGTAATTTCCATTTGGTCCCCAGAACCTAGGCTAGAGATTAAGTTATCTGAGAGATGGATACTTTTCCTTTGTGAGACCAAAGCAAAACATACCTGGGTATGATATCTTCCAGAAGATTCTTTGCCACTACATTAGCAGTCTCCTTTGTAGAGTTTGCTTCTATCCATCCTAAAATGGTATCTATAAAATCTAGCAAATAACTGTTATTAGGACAAAATGGCAAAAACAGATTGGGAAAAGACCTTTACCAATCCTACATTTGGTAGAAGGCTAATATCCAATATATACAAAGAACTCAAGAAGTTAGACTCCAGAGAACCAAATAACCCTATTAAAAATTCAGGTACAGAGCTAAACAAAGACTTCTCAACTAGGAATACTGGATGGCTGAGAAATACCTAAACAAATGTTCCACATCCTTAACCATCAGGGAAATACAAATCAAACAACACTGAGAGTCCACCTCACACCAGTCAGAATGGCCAAGATCAAAAACTCAGGGGACAGCAGATGCTGGTGAGGATGTGGAGAAAGAGAAACACTCTTCTATTGCTGGTAGGATTGCAAGCTGGTCAAACCACTCTGGAAATCAGTCTGGCAGTTCCTCAGAAAATTGGACATAGTAGTACTACCTGAGGAGCCAGCTATACCACTCCTGGGCATATACTCAGAAGATGCTCCAGCATGTAATAAGGACAAATGCTCCACTATGTTCATAGCAGCCTTATTTATAATAGCCAGAAGCTGGAAAGAACCCAGATGTCCCTCATAAGAGGAATGGATACAGAAAATGTGGTACATTTATACAATAGAGTACTACTCAGCTATGAAAACCAGTGAATTCATGAAATTGCTAGGCAAATGGATAGAACTAGAAAGTATCATCCTGAGTGAGGTAACCCAGTCACAAAAGAACTCACATGGTATATACTCGCTGATAAGTGGATATTAGCTGAAAAGCTCAGAATAACCAAGATACAACTCACAGACCTCACGAAGCTCAAGAAGAAGGAAGACCAAAGTGTGGATACTTTGACCCTTCTTGGAAGGTGGATCAAAATACCTATGGCTCACAGCCACCCAATAGAATGAGCATAGGGTCCCCAATGGAGGAGCTAGAGAAAAAACCCAAGGAGCTGAAGAGGTTTGCAGCCCCACAGGAGGAACAATAATATGTACCAACTAGTATCCCCAGACCTCCCAAGGACTAAACCACCAACCAAAGATTACACATGGAGGGATCCATGGCTCCAGCTACATATGAAGCAGAAGATGTCCATTTCAGACATCAATGAGAGGAGAGGCCATTGGTTCTCTGAAGGATGATCCCACAGAGGGGGAGGGGCGATGGTATAGGGGGTTTTGGAGGTGTAACGTGGAAAGGGGATACCATTTGAAATGTAAATAAAACAAACATCTAATAGAAAGAAAAAATCTAGCAAATACTTGCATACATATGTTCCTGGTTTTATTTCTGCATAATCTATTTCCCAACTAGCCCCTGGCCATTGATCCCTGATTCTGGTTCCTGGAGTGGCTCCTTGATTGGGAACTTGGGGAGTTCACAGCCTGGCAGATGGTGTACCTGATCTGTGAATACCTGATCAACCTAGTGTCCTTAAGTAAAATATTTTGTATATTTCCCCTCACAGTATTCCTTCAGTTTTCATTGACCAGGTATAAAGCTTGATGCATCTGATGGATAAGTTGCTTGGCAAACCTTAGGTAGGATGGTGCAGCCTTCAGAGGTCAGCAGCCATCCGTCTCTTCTGTAAACACCTTGGAATTTTGCCTGATCTCATTTGGCTTCACCGGTATATTCAAGTATGTTTGGGAGCACAGAGGGCAGCAAAGCTACCAGAATGTTGGCAGTAGAAGCTTGGGCAGCTTCCCTTTCTGCTTATCAGCTTGCCTGTTCCCTTAGGCTATTTCTGATTTTTTTTCTGATGCCTGGGGTAATGAATTATGGACCCTTAGAGAGGAAGCCATAGTGCTTCTAATAAAGCAAGCATTCCTTCTTTATTTTTGATGGTTTTTTCCTTCAGCAGTCAATAATCCCATCTGCTGTCAGTGTAAATGTTAGCTATGGCTCCTATTGCCAGTTTTAAAACCTGGGTGAGAGCCTTTAGTTCAGCTTTCTGGGCTGAAGTTCCCAGTGGCAAAGCAGTTGCCCAAATAACACAGTCCAAGTCCATTACTACTGCCCCTGCATACCTGATTCCATTCTGGATGAAGCTGCTCCCATCCATGACATAGATCCATTATGTATCTGGCTAGGGTATGCCAGCTAAATCCAGGGTACGGTTCTATAGTTGCCCCAGAACTGGATAGCAATCATACTGTACATCTGAAGACTGGTCAGGTGACAGGGTGGTTGGATTTAGGGCAGATGATGGGTCATATATTATGTTAGGGGGATTCAAAAGTAGAGCCTGAAAGTGCACCAGTCTAGTGTTGGACAGTCATTGTTTGGGTGGATTCTTGGGGGTCCCTTCGATAGCCTGGGGGTGGTAATCACATGCTCCTGCCACATGATTTTGTCAGCATTCTTGACTAGTAGGACAGCTATGATTCAGAGGTAGGCTGGCCATTCTTGGGCCACTTCTTAGCCACAGATCTTTTCCATGGTCCCAAAGTTTGTTGAGCACCCTGTCTGCCATCCCCTTTCTCTGGTCCACATATGGGTAGAAAGGTTTTTGAAGGTCTGGGTGGGCCAAGGCCAGTGCCTCCAAGACTCTTGCCAGAGTCTTAAAAGTCATATCCATTTCAAGGGTCTATTCTATTTTGTCTTCTTGGCCTCTGGTAACCAAAGTCTATAAAATCTGGCAGATCCCAGAAATTCCTGTTCCTGCCTTTGTATTGATGGAATATGTTGGGGATAGTTTGCTTCCAGAACATCCAACAGCATGGGTTGGCCAATTCCCCTTGAATATGTACCTTAGATTGGTAACCTCAGGTTGTCAAAACTGGGCCTTCTTAGCAGATCTTTGGTAGCCAAGTTGACTTAGCTCCTGTAGAAGGTCTCATGTGTCCTCCTGACATGTCTCCAAGTTGGGCCTGCAATACATACTGGAGCACAGTTATTTGGGTATGGGCCTTCTGCTACTCACCCAAGTTCTCATGCAATGAGTGCCTCTTCAAAGGTGGTGGGTGAGTTTTTGAATCCTTGAGGCAGGCACATCCAAGTTGTTTGTCCCTTGAAACCTCTCTCCAAGTCTTGCCATTCAAAGGAAAATAGAGGCTAACTTTTGGGTGCCAGAGGCAAAGCCATTGAGTGGCTGAAACTTCCAAGCAATGTCAGGGGCAGTTTGCTTAACAAAAGCCATATTCATGGATGACTGGTGCTCTCTGTCTTCTGGATCAATACAATGTAGGTCCTATAAGTTTCAAAAAGTCTTTCTAGATATTCCATGGGGATCTCATTCTTTCCCTACATCAACTGGCTCATTTTACATAAATTTGTGGGCCTTCTCATCTGGCAGCCTCTGGGTGGCTCTGTCATCAGAATCAGAGCCTTTCCTTACCTTCGACAGTGTTAAAATCTCAGTAGGTTTGAGTCAAAGGAAAAGCTCTATCAATATCAGCCTGAACAGGAGTGGGCAGCACATTTGCTCCTGGAACCAATTTTGTGGCAACTCTCAAGATCCTCTCCCTCTCCTTTGTCATGATGAGAACCTGGAACAGTTGCTGACAGTTGTCTCAGGTAGGCTGGTGAGTCAGCATGATTGAATCTAGAAGACCTGTGAGAGCTGATGGTCATTCTAAAATTGGGAAGTCTGCAACTTCCAATTTTAAAGATCATTACTGGCAAATGGCCCATATGTCAGCAACTGTCTCCCCTGAGCATCTGGGGTCCTGTAGCCCAGAGGGGTAAGGCCATGAAAGAGTCATCTCTCTGGGCAGTACAGGCCCCATTGTGGGGTGGGCTCCAAATGTAGTCAGAAGAGTCAGGGGAATCAGGAGCTTCTCCTCCCTCTACCTGTGCTGGCTGGGCAGGGGTGGCAGCAGCTGGAGCAGGAATATAAGAAGAGAGACAGAGATCCTCCTCAGGAGCAGAAAGCAGGAGCAAGGTAGGGGGCCAAGGCTGAAACTCCTTTAGAGGAAGAAGGGTGTGGAGAAGTGAGGCCTGTAACAGAAAAGGTCTCATCCAAACAGGGGGCTTCTCAACCAGGTATTGCCATGTGATGATATATGACACTTGGTCTAGTTGGCCACAAGCCTCATCACACTGTAAATGATGGCGAGATGGAAAGTCCCTCCTCAGGCCACATATGGGCCATTCATTCCTGCAAAAGATGATTAGTTTGCAGAAATAAACAACTACACCTGAGACTTCTGTGACTCAGCAAAAGCCCTTAAAATGGTTCAGGCCCAGGCCCAATGGGGTATTTTGTGATGGCCCCATCCTAGGAATCAAAGAAAATTTGTATAAGAGGACAAAAACACAAACAGGATATACGTAGGTAAACTCAGAAGGACATTCTCAGGAAACCAAAAGCAAAGGACTGTCTCAGATGGTCTTCCTTCTTGTACATGGGAGGCCCATAGACACATAGCCAGTTCAGAATCCAGATAAGAAATAGCAAGTTATCCTGCTTCTACTAGAAGAATTAAACTTGAAACAGAAATGCAGATAGGGACAAGACAAAAGACAACCAGGTGCCCAAACTTACTGATTGGAAAAACACTCTACTGGTGTCTCCATTGAATCCCAGACAAGCTCCCAAAAGCATCTCTAGGGATTCCAGGACCATTACTGGGGTGTGGTGACTGGAACATTTTGCTAGGGTGTTTTGTCTAGTTACTGACTTGCCTGGGCTTGTCTAGATTTGCCCAGTTCTAAGGTCTAATCTCCTCAACTGGCAATTTGATGTCCATCATGAAGTCAGCCTAGACTTCTTAAATTGTAAACCTGGATAATGCTTGATTTCTGTCCTAGAATTAAAAGTTCATGACACATGAAAGATTAAAGAGTCCTAATTATAGAGGGTTTTAGAGGGTTTCAAAATCCCTTAAGTTTAGGAATTCTATAAAATCACTATTAGTAATTAAGAAATTATTTATTTGTCTATATAGCATCACTGCAAGAAAGTACATCTCTGTTGATCTATAGAAAATCTGTCTGTTAGGGTGTGCTAATGGTAATCGGTTGTTATATTAATTTAATAATGACAGCAAAGGCATAATAAGAATAAACAATTCTGAGATAAACTCTGTAAAAGCCTTGCAATTTAGAGTTATTTATCACAGATCATGCAATTTGATGTGGTATCTCCAGAACATCACTTGTATGTCTTTAGCCTTTCCTAGATGACCCCTGAAATTAGGTGTTGGAAGAATTAGAAGAAAATGAAATAAAACAACTCATTAATATATTCTATGTTTAAAATTTTAAGCCAAACATAATGATATACATAACACACACACACACACACACACACACACACACACAAACACACACACACACACACACATACACACGAGGGTTAACTGGTCAGTTGATCCAGCAAAATCAAGATCTAATTTCAGTCAGATTCCCTTTCTTTTTTTTTTTGGATTTTTTTTTTTAGTTATTTATATTTTCTATATTCTATGTTTACATTTCAAAGGCTTTCCCCTTTCCCAGTTCCCACCCACCATAGTTCCCATAGTTCTTCTCCCCCCCAACTATTCCCCAATCATTCCCCCTCCCCCCTCGGTTTCTTTACTAAACTGGATGCAATCTTTACATGCCCAGGGTCCTCTCCTTTCTTCTTCTTGGGAATCATTTGACTTGCTATTTGTGTCTTGAGTATTTAGTGCTTCTGGGCTCATTAATATCCACTTATCAGTGATTGCATTTCATGTGCATTCTTTTGTGATTGGGTTAGCTCACTCAGGATGATATTTTCCAGGTCTAACCATTTACCTAAAAATTGCATGAATTCATTATTTTTAATTGCTGAGTAGTATTCCATTGTATAAATATACCACATTTTCTGTATCCATTCCTCCTTTGAGGGATATTTGGGCTCCTTCCAATTTCTGGCTATTATAAACAAGGCTGCTATAAACATAGTGGAGCATGTGTCTTTATTGCATGCAGGGGAATCCTCTGGGTATATGCCCAGGAGTGGTATGCCAGGGTCCTCTGGGAGTGCCATGCCCAATTTTCTGAGGATCCGCCAAACTGATTTCCAGAGTGGTTTTACCATTTTGCAATCCCACCAACAGTGGAGGAGTGTTCCTCTTTCTCCACATCCTCGCCAGCACTTGTTGTCTCTTGAGTTTTTAATCTTAGCCATTCTGACTGGTGTGAGGTGGTATCTCAGGGTTGTTTTGATTTGCATTTCCCTGATGACTAATGATGTTGAACATCTCTTAAGGTGTTTCTCGGCCATCCGAATTTCTTCTGGTGAAAATTCTTTGTTTAGCTCTGTGCCCCATTTTTTGATAGGGTTATTTGGTTCTTTGCGGTCTAACTTCTTGAGTTCTTTGTATATATTGGATATTAGCCCTCTGTCGGATGTGGGGTTGGTGAAGATCTTTTCCCACTTTGTTGGTTGCCGTTTTGTCCTTCGGACAGTGTCCTTTGCTTTGCAGAAACTTTGTAATTTTATGAGGTCCCATTTGTCGATTCTTGATCTTAGTGCGTACGCTATTGGTGTTCTGTTCAGGAACTTTTCCCCTGTGCCCAAGTCCTCCAGGGTCTTCCCAAGTTTCTTTTCTAATAGTTTCAGTGTGTCTGGTTTTACGTGGAGGTCCTTGATCCACTTGGAGTTGATCTTAGAGCAAAGAGATAAGAGTGGGTCATTTTGCATTCTTCTGCATGTTGACCTCCAGTTGAACCAGCACCATTTGTTGAAAAGGCTATCTTTATTCCATCAGATGGTTGTGGCTCCTTTATCAAAGATCAAGTGACCATAAGTCTGTGGGTTAATTTCTGGGTATTCAATCCTGTTCCATTGATCTGTTTGCCTGTTGCTATACCAATACCATGCAGTTTTTAACACAATTGCTCTGTAGTACTGCTTGAGGTCAGGGATATTGATTCCCCCAGAAGTCCTTTTATTGTTGAGAATAGTTTTAGCTATCCTGGGTTTTTTGTTGCTCCAGATGAATTTGAGAATTGCTCTTTCTAGATCTATGAAGAATTGAGTTGGGATTTGATGGGAATTGCATTGAATCTGTATATTGCTTTTGGCAAGATGGCCATTTTTACTATATTGATCCTGCCAATCCAGGAGCAAGAAATATTTTTCCATCTTCTGAGGTCTTCTTCGATTTCTTTCTTCAAGGACTTGAAGTTCCTGTTGTACAGATCTTTCGCTTGTTTGGTTAGAGTTACGCCAAGATACTTTATGTTGTTTGTGGCTATGTGAAGGGTGTTATTTCCCTAATTTCTTTCTCTGCCTGCTTGTCCTTTGAGTACAAGAAGGCCACTGACTTGCTTGAGTTAATTTTATAACCTGCCACTTTGCTGAAGTTGTTTATCAGCTGTAGAAGTTCTCTGGTGGAGTTTTTTGGGTCGCTTAGGTAAACTATCATATCGTCTGCAAATAATGATAGTTTCACTTCTTCCTTTCCAATTTGTATCCCTTTGACTTCCTTATGTTGTCTAATTGCTCTTGCTAGAACTTCAAGTACTATATTGAAAAGATATGGAGAGAGAGGGCAGCCTTGTCTAGTCCCTGATTTTAGTGGGAATACTTCAAGTTTCTCTCCATTTATTTTGATGTTGGCTACTGGTTTGCTGTAGATTGCTTTTACTATGTTTAGGTATGGGCCTTGAATTCCTGCTCTTTCCAAGACTTTTAGCATGAAAGGATGCTGAATTTTGTCGAATGCTTTTTCAGCATCTAATGAGATGACCATGTGGTTTTTTTCTTTCAGTTTGTTTATGTAGTGGATTACATTGATGGATTTCCGTATATTGAACCATCCCTGCATCCCTGGGATGAAGCCTACTTGATCATGGTGGATGATCGTTTTGATGTGCTCTTGGATTCGGTTAGCAAGAATTTTATTTAGTATTTTTGCATCTATATTCATAAGAGAAATTGGCCTGTAGTTCTCTTTCTTTGTTGGATCTTTTTGTGGTTTAGGTATTAGCGTAATTGTGGCTTCGAAGAATGAGTTGGGCAGTGTGCCTTCTGTCTCTATTTTGTGGAATAGTTTGAAGAGTATTGGTGTTAAGTCTTCTTTGAAGGTCTGGTAGAATTCTGCACTAAAACCATCTGGTCCCGTACTTTTTTTGGTTGGGAGGCTTTCTATAACCCCTTCTATTTCTTTAGGGGTTATGGGACTATTTAGCTGGTCTACTTGATGCTGATTTAATTTTGGTATTTGATATCTGTCTAGGAAATCGTCCATTTCCTCCAGATTCTCCAGTTGTTTTGAGTATAGACCTTTGTAGTAGGATCTGATGATCTTTTGAATTTCCTCAGTTTCTGTTGTTATGTCTCCCTTTTCATTTCTAATTTTGTTAATTTGTATACTGTCTCTGTGTCCTTTGGTTAGTCTGGCTAAGGGTTTATCTATCTTGTTGATTTTCTCAAAGAAACAGCTCCTGGTCTTGTTGATTCTTTGTATGGTTCTCTTTGTTTCTATTTGATTGATTTCAGGCCTGAGTTTGATGATTTCTTGTCTTCTACTCCTCCTGGGTGAATTAACTTGTTTTTCTTCCAGGGCTTTAAGGTGTGCCATTAAGCTGCTAGTGTATGCTCTCTCCAGTTTCTTTTTGGATGCACTTAGAGCTATGAGTTTTCCTCTTAGCACTGCTTTCATTGTGTCCCATAGATTTGGGTAGGTTGTACCTTCATTTTCATTGAATTCTAAAAAGTCTTTGATTTCTTTTTTTATTTCTTCCTTGACCAAGGTATCATTGAGTAGAGTATTGTTCAGTTTCCATGTGTATGTGGGCTTTCTGTTGTTTTTGTTGCTATTGAAGACCACTCTTACTCCATGGTGATCTGATAGGAGGCATGGGATTAGCTCGATCTTCTTGTATTTGTTGACATCTGTCTTGTGACCGATTATATGGTCTATTTTGGAGAAGGTACCATGCGGTGCTGAGAAAAAGGTATATTCTTTAGCTTTAGGATGAAATGTTCTATATATATATCTGTTAAATCCAATTGGTCCAGAGTTTCAATTAGTTTCACTGTGTCCCTGTTTAGTTTCTGCTTTCCTGATCGGTCCATTGAGGAGAGTGGGGTGTTGAAGTCACCCACAATTATTGTGTTAGGTGTAATGTGTGCTTTAAGCTTTAGTAAGGTTTCTTTTACAAAGGAGGGTGCCCTTGCATTTGGAGCATAGATGTTCAGTATTGAGAGCTCTTCCTGGTGGATTTTCCCTTTGGCCAGCAAGAAGTGACCTTCTGAGTCTCTTTGTATGATTTTAGGTTGAAAGTCAATTTTATCTGATATTAGAATGGCTACTCCAGCTTGTTTCCTGAGACCATTTGCTTGTAAAATTGTCCTCCAGCCTTTTACTCTAAGGCAGTTTTTGTCTTTAACACTGAGATGTGTTTCCTGTATGCAGCAAAATGTAGGGTCCTGTTTCCGTATCCAGTCTGTTAATCTATGTCTTTTTATTGGGGAATTGAGTCCATTGACGTTAAGAGATATTAAGGAATAGTAATTATTACCTCCAGACATTTTTGAAATTATATTTATTTATCTTATTTATTTTTTATATTCGAGAAGTTATCCTCTTTTGGGTTTGATGAGAGGAGGTTTCTATCTTGCTTCTTCCCGGGTGTAGTTTCCGTCCTTGTCTTGGTGTTTTCCCCCTATTATCCTTTGTAGGGCTGGATTTGTGGAGAGATATCTTGCAAATTTGGTTTTGTCATGGAATACCTTGATGTCTCCATCAATGGCAATTGAGAGTTTTGCTGGGTAAAGTAGTTTTGGCTGAAGTTTGTGTTCTCTTAGAGTTTGCATGATATCTGCCCAGAATCTTCTAGCTTTCATGGTCTCAGGTGAGAAGTCTGGTGTTATTCTGATAGGTTTTCCTTTATATGTTACTTGGCCCTTTTCTCTTGCTGCCTTTAGTATTCTTTCTTTGTTTATTACATTTGGAGTTTTGATTATTATGTGACGGGATGTATTTCTGTTCTGGTCCAGTCTGTTTGGGGTTCTATAGGCTTCTTGTATATTCATGGGCATCTCTCTCCTTAGGTTGGGGAAGTTTTCTTCCATAATTTTATAGAAGATATTAGCTGGCCCTTTAACTTGTAAATCTTCACTCTCGTCTATACCTATAATCCTTAGGTTTGGTCTTCTCATAGTGTCTTGGATTTCCTGGATGTTTTGGGTTACCACCTTTTTGCATTTAGTATTTTCTTTGACTGTTGAATCAATGATTCCTATGATATCTTCGGCTTCTGATATTCTGTCTTCTATCTCTTGTATTCTATTGTTGATACTTGCATCTATGGCCCCTGATTTCTTCCCCAGGTTTTCTATCTCCAATGTTGTCTCCCTCTGTGATTTCTTAGTTGTTTCTACTTCTGTTTTTAGTATCTGGATGGATGTGCTCAGATCTTTCGCTTGCTTGATTGTGTTTTCATGTATTTCTTTAATAGATTTTTGTGCTTCCTCTTTCATAGCTTCTACTTGTTGGCCCACATTCTTCTGTAGTTCTTTAAGTGACTTTTGTCTTTCTTCCTTATTGTCTTCTTCTCTTTGATCCATCTTCTCCTGCATTTCTTGAAGTGATTTTTGTATTTGCCTCGTAAAGGCTTCTAACTTTTGATCCATTTTCTCCTCTATTTCTTTACGAGATTTTTCTATGTGTTCAGCTACCAGCATCCTGACCAGTGATTTTATATCCAAGTCTTGTTTTTCTGGTGTTTTAGGGTATCCAGGGATTCCTGTTGTTGGAGAACTGGGTTCAGATGCTGTCATGTTGCCTTGATTTTTGTTCGTAACGTTCCTTTGTTTTCCTTTTGCCATCTGGTTATTTCTGGTTTTAGTTGGCCTTGTTGTCAGTGGCTGGTGTTTGAATCTCCTGTGAGGCTGGGCTCACCTGTTGTTTCTCTATTGGTGAATATGTGTGACTGCTGCTTTAAGGGATCATAAGTTGGCTGCCACCCATGCGATTGTAGCCCCTGTTGAAGTCTGTCTACCTGGGCTTCTCCAGCTGTGTCCTGGTTGCAAGGAACTCCGAGAGCCTAGCAGATCCCCCGTGAGGGTAGCCCTGGAAGGGGTGTTTACCTGGGCCTTTCCAGCTATGTCCTGGTTGCAATATAGAGGCCCGTTGCTACTGCTGGTCCAGGGGCCGGCGAGCTGGTTGCAGAATGCAGCCTAGGTGCTCGCCAGAGGGCACGGGAATGTCCCACAGAGCCTGGGCCTTTCCAGCTGTGTCCTGGTTGCAATATGGAGGCCCGCCGCTACACCGCTGGCCTAGGGGTCGGCGAGCTGGTTGCAGAATGCAGCCTAGGTGCTCGCCAGAGGGCGGGGATGTCCCACAGAGCCTGGGCCTTTCCAGCTGTGTCCTGGTTGCAATATGGAGGCCCGCCGCTACTGCTGGTCCAGGGGCCGGCGAGCTGGTTGCAGAACGCAGCCTTGGTGCTCGCCAGAGGGCTCGGGGATGTCCCACAGAGCCTAGGCGGGGCTCCGCCTGCTTGGCTCCGAGACTCTAGCAGATACCCCCGTGAGTGTAGCCCTGGAGGGGGTGTTTACCTGGGCCTTTCCAGCTGTGTCCTGGTTGCAATATGGAGGCCTGCCGCTACACCGCTGGTCTAGGGGCTGGCGAGCTGGTTGCAGAATGCAGCCTAGGTGCTCACCAGAGGGCGGGGATGTCCCACAGAGCCTGGGTCATTCCAGCTGTGTCCTGGTTGCAATATGGAGGCCCGTCGCTACTGCTGGTCCAGGGGCCGGCGAGCTGGTTGCAGAACGCAGCCTTGGTGCTCGCCAGAGGGCTCGGGGATGTCCCACAGAGCCTAGGCGGGGCTCCACCTGCTTGGCTCCGAGACCCTAGCAGATACCCCCGTGAGTGTAGCCCTGGAAGGGGTGTTTACCTGGGCCTTTCCAGCTGTGTCCTGATTGCAATATGGAGGCCCTCCGCTACACTGCTGGTCCAGATTCCCTTTCTTAAGTAATAAGATGGAGAATAATTGAAGGAAGACACCTAGTATCAACCTCTGATGTACACAGGCATACACACACATACAGAACATGTACATACATGACCATGTACATATACAATAACAATAATAGTAATACCATGTCAAGTTGTATAAATGAAATAATTTAGGATGCAGCTTTTTGAGCCCAGAAATACAATTCACAATTCACAAATGATGTTTCACATATATGTATATGTATATATATATACATATATGTATACACCCCCATATATATATATATATATATATATATATATATAATAGACACATATGCACCCACATATGGAGAGAGAGACAGAGAGAAGAGAGAGAGAGAGAGAGAGAGAGAGAGAGTGTGCATGTGTCCTGGCTCCTTGGAGGCTCAGGAAGAAGGATCACTTGAGTCCATAAGTTAAAGCCAATTTATAGAGGAATATCTTAGATGAAATCTGTGACAGTTAACATAAATATGTACTTAATAGTTCTGTGATCACATTAGAGATTGGGATTATGATGTACTTGTTTTAAATCATTAACTTGAAATTATTTTAAAAGACATTTTGAAGAATAAGAACATGGGGCTTTGAGTTAGAACCTGGTTTTCCCACAACTCATTGCACACTGAGTTCAGAAACACATCAGTGAAACTGAGCACACACTGCTTTGCCCTGACTCTTTCTGTTCTTTCCTAGTTATCATTTATGGATTTATAAACTTATTGCTTTCTCTTGTATGCAGTGGCTATAATTCCATAGTGTTACAGAAAAGAAAACATATACCAATATACAATTTGAAGTTCTTCAAGTCTCTAGCTCTAAGAAAAGAGTAGTAGTTTTTACTGCTTCTGCCCCCAAAGGTGGACATGCAGTGCCAACCTGCGAGCAGTTTTTAGTAGATTGGCTTGAAAGACAAAGTCAAGATGCAGTTTAATTTTATCCTTAATTTTGAATGAAAGATGCAAATTTTTACTAAATTTTTATCTTGACCATAGGATTTGATATAATGATAAATATATTTTTAGCAATATACTAGGTCAAACAAGGTGCCAGATACCCTGGAGAAGGAGTTGTAGGTGCCTGTAACCTACCAGATATGGATCAGGTCCTATGCAGAAACAACAAGTGCTCTTAACTACGTAGCTCTCTCTTCAGTTCTTGATAATTTTATCAGTTGAATGGATTATCATAATAAAGGTATTCTTGTATTTATTATATAAAAAAAGCAATCTAAGTAAGAACCCAAGTAATATGATCTAAATAACATAAATAACATAACTTTAAGTTTAATTTTATATTTCTGTGAGGATTCATTCTCTATACTACATGAAACTCCAATAGATGCTTTGGAATCAGGTATGACTCAACAGTTGATGTCAAAAAGCTGCTTGAAGTTATTTAACACTATTACTTCCTCCAGCAAACACTGACTTATTAGTCTTCTTTGGCAGACAGTTTTCTAATCTTATACAAAACTGCTATGAACAGATTATATTTTTCCTGGTTGAGGGAAGTGATGGGTAACCTTGATTGTCAAGTTGACTCCATTAAGCAATCCCTATGATGTTAGTAGAACATAACTCTGGTTGTGTCTCAGAAAGGTTTCCCAGGAACAATTATAGGCTTTGACCTATGCAGATGATTAATCTTCAGATGGGTCCATATTTTGATCATTAGTAAGTAGTAAAATATAGGAAGTGAGACATTGTAGGAGACAGGTCGTCAGGAGTGTGACCTCGGAATTATACCTCAGTCTAGTCCTTTGCCCATTGCCTACTGTCTAAAAAAATTGTGAAGAATACAGTTTAGCTGCTATGATTTCTGCTCAAGTGCATGAGGCCATATGATTAAGAGTGTTCCACACTGTGCTCACTTCGGCAGCACATATACTAAAATTGGAACGATACAGAGAAGATTAGCATGGCCCCTGCGCAAGGATGACACACAAATTCATGAAGCGTTCCATATTTTTAACTCAAAGAAAAAACTACATGGTCATCTCATTGGATGCTGAAAAAGCATTTGACAAAATTCAGCACCCTTTCATGCTAAAGGTCTTAGAAAGAGCAGGAATTCAAGGCCCATATCTAAACATAGTAAAAGCAATATACAGCAGACCAGTAGCCAACATCAAGGTAAACGGAGAAAAACTTGAAGCAATCCCACTAAAATCAGGGACTAGACAAGGCTGCCCCCTCTCACCATATCACCACTCTGGAAATCAGTATGGCGGTTCCTCAGAAAACTGGACGTGATACTTTCAGAGGACCCAGCCATACCACTCCTGGGCATATACCCAGAAGATTCCCCAGCATGCAATAAGGATACATGCTCCACTATGTTCATAGCAGCCTTATTTATAATAGCCAGAAGCTGGAAAGAACCCAGATGTCCCTCAACAGAGGAATGGATACAAAAAATGTGGTATATATACACAAGGGAGTACCATTCAGCCATTAGAAACAATGAATTCATGAAATTCTTAGAGAAATGGATGGAGCTAGAGAATGTCATACTAAGTGAGGTGACCCAGTCTCAAAAGAATACCCATGGCATACAGTCACTGATAAGTGGATATTAGCCTAGAGGCTTGGAACACCAAAGACATAAATCACATATCAAGTGATGTCTCACAAGAAGAAAGGAGTGGACACTGGTGCTAGAATGGACCAAAACATCATTGTGGGGGAGTACAAGAACAGTGAGCTGGGAGGGGTGGATGAGGGAGCAGGGGCAGGGAAAAGGGCATGTGGGACCTTTGGGGGTGGGGAACCAGAAAAAGGGAAATGAATTTTAAATATAGAATATATCCAATAAAAAAAAGAAAAGAAAAAAAAAAGAGTGTTCCACACTAAGAGTGTGACGTAGAAGTTTCTCCTTTGAGTGATTTCTGTTAGATATCTTATCACAGTGATACAAAGACAGACTATTGCACCAAGCACAGGACAATACTACTTAGAAATGTTAAACAACTCTGATTTCTAAATTTATTTTTATTTCTCTGTATTTTTTAACCAGTAACTTGTCCTAAATTTCATAATTCTTATTTTATCACAGAGAACTTTTTAACCATACTAGCAAATGACATCAGGAATTTAGTTCCTGTGTCTGCTTTCCCCCAGTTCTGTCTATAAGTAGTTACTTGTCTATAAGCAGCTACTTGGAGTTTGGGACTTAACAATAATCACCATAAGATATTCCCACTGAATACCTCACTGTACAAGGGAAGGTGTAGAATATCAAAGAAATCATTACCCTGCTGAGGTTATTGGAGTTTGGAGACTGAAGGAAGCACCTAACACGAAGAATAAGAAACACAACCTGTGATGAAACAATTGTGAGACAAGAAAAGAAGCCATCTTATCAACAAATACAGGGATTTAGTTTGTACAAGCAGAGCCCTTCTAATACAACAAAAGTGGGTTACAGCATGTTATGATGAGCAGGAAGGAATTTTTACAAATTTGTATATCCTGAAAATTGTTCCCTGACAGATATGATGAGAATGGTGGAATTTACTGGGAAGTTTATAAAACCTTCTGAAACACAAAAGGTATTGTAAAATAATCTAAATATTTGCTAATGTGACCCCTGGGTTAATAGGAAACCACACATCTGAAAGAGTGTTTGAATGTATCACAGATACCATGCAGTGGATTTTGCTTCTTCATATTTGCTTCTAATTTTTTTCAGTTTATTACATGTACTAATAGTTGCAGAGGACATGGGCTTTGAGGATGAGCTATTCACCTGAGTAGATGAGACTCAGTTTAAATGTAGCTTGGAGAGGTCAATGAGAAAGATCAGCTGGTAATTTATTTGCCACACAACTGCAAAGACCTAAATTTGAAACATATCTATTGATAGTATGTATTAGCAGTATGTACCTCTAACCCCAGTCCCATCTGTTGGAGATAGATCACTGAAAACAAGTTTAGTTGAAATCGTGGGTCTCAGGTTCAGTGAGAAATCATGTCTCAGAAAATGTATAGTGAAATATAACGTATGGTGAAATACAACTGAGGAACACATATCGTTGCCAAACTTTGACCTCCACAGATACTATGGTACACACACACACACAAACACACACACACACACACACACACACACACGCACACGCACACGCACACGCACACGCACACGCACACGCACACGCACACACACACACACAGAGAGAGAGAGAGAGACAGACAGACAGACAGACAGACAGACAGACAGACAGAGACAGAGAGAGACAGCTAATGGTTTATGACACCAACTGCTGTGTTGAGTATAACTTGACAGATTTTCCCTTCTTTCAGGATTATAATTTTCAATTCTGGAATTTAGATTTGCATAAGGTCTTCACCTTTTCAGAGGTATGGGTATAAGTATGGGCTTGGGTATACATTCCAGTTCTCTCTTGTGAAAATTCTAAGTAGAAACAGCTCAAAATATAATGTTTGGCTTCTGCTCATGTATGGAGCTGCTATTTCTGTTCATTTGTGGAGGATCCAGCAAATACTACAGAAAACCCGATGAGAAATGATGAGAGGCTGACACAATGCTAGGCAATACAAGACCAAGTAAAGAAGATCCAATCAGAGTGTTGTTTTCATTATCAAACCAGTTATAAAATGCAAGGACGTCTAGAAGAGTCCAAGGATTCAGTCTGATCAATATAAATCTGTTCTCTTTTTCTCTGTTGTCACTAGAGGATTATGGTTTATTAAGAGATGTCATTGGTGTAGGGTCATACATAGAGATAGAGCTGACCTCATTAACCCAATGTACACAAAGTAAGATCAAAAGAAATTATAACCACAGTAAAGGGATCAGCTTGGTGCCCTAGATAAAATGATGCAATGAGGCTAAATAAATGTAATGCATTCTGCCTGTCCTTTCAACCCTGTTTGGTTCTTCAACGGAATATTTATTTGTGAGGGAATGTAAGCACACATTATGCTGCAAGTATTTACTGTCAGAAAATACTGATGTCCTCTTAACCTGTAATAGGGAATGGAAACAAGTTGTGTAAAAGGTAAAAATATACATAATTTGTAAGCATTCCTTACAGACATTCTGCAAGACAAATAGCTAGATCATTCTTAGATATGCAGGTCTTTCTAGAACTATTTCAAGAACTGGGAGAGAAAGCTTCCCAAACAAGTAAGTTTAAGTTTGCACAACTAAAAAGAGTTATTTCTTCCCTACAGCTGTGCACCGAGGTAGGCAATTATGTCTGTTAGAAACTACAAAGGGCATGGAAATGTTGGCCCTTCCAGCTGCTCATGAAATTGGCTGGTATTTGTATGCTCACCTCCAGGTGCCTGTCTCAATAGAACTGTAGCTGGGCCTCAATCCTATTTCTTAAGAAGAAAATCTCTACTAGTCTAAGGGCTGATGGTGCCTGCTGTTTATAATTCCTCTAGCACAACCTAATTTATTTAAAAATAACACTTTTTCACATTAGAATGTAGGAATTGTTCTTGAAGGGAATGAAAATTAAGAGGAGGTTAGAATTTGAGAACTATTTCTTCATTCTCAGTTTCTGCTGATTATAGGTCCCATAATGAAAACAAACAAACAAACAAAACAAAACCAACTAAAAATACCTTGAATTTTCATAGATTATTCATATAGCCTACTTTCTTTTGATAACAAACTCACCAATAAGCTTTTCGTTTTTCCTTTTTGGTCATAGAACTTTGCTTTATATATTCCTAAAATGCATTTGCCACGAGCTAAGTCTGAGAGATGTTTTGTAATGTGATCCTGATTTGACCATATGAGACTTGGAGATCATTTTGCCAGTCTTGTCATATGGAAATGAATGAAATTCTGAATAAAACAATATGTTCACCAATGTGCTTATTTTCTTTGTGGACTCAATAAAACCATGGTAAACAATACTTTTGAACTGTCCTATTATTGCTTCATCTTCAGAAAGCTCTGTGGGTTGTACCTTCTATAACACTATCATTTATGCACATTTTTGCTTTAGGAAATGTGTTCTTCTTGTCTTTGGATGATGCTCATCAGGATTTAACAGAGCAGTTGACAATCTCCTTGGCATATTCTGGCAATGAGAAGAAAATGTCCCTTAAGGAGACCTGAAGCTTCCACCCTCCTTTGAGCAATTCCCCATGGAATGGGGACTGATGACTGGCAGGAGCTGACCTGGACACACATTATTTCAGTCCCTGGCTCCTGAACACAGAAATTCCCTAGATAACTGCAAAAACAACCAAGTGCATCAGATGCGCAGAGGTGCCAAATGTGATGGGAATTGGCATTTGAGAATAGCCTAACTCAAGAGAATGCTAAGAAAACAGACCATGTGTCTGTCGCTGGAAAAAACACCATTTGAATTTTTCTGGGTTGCTGGACTTGAGCCTGTGGACTCTGTAGGTAGCTGCTCTGTTGCCCTTTAGAATCCCAAGTGGAAAAGCAAAGAAACTTTTGAGTTTCTCTCTCATATCACCACATGAGAAATGGACTGGACTGATGGAGTTTTTCTAAGAAGTTGTGCCTTGGGCAGCAGCTACTTTAGCCCGCAGTAACTAGAGTTAATGAAAGTACCTGCAGGATGGCTCTCAGGATCCCCAGGACTCTGTGCTGGTCACAGTACCCTGGGAAAGATCTGGCCACAGGCAATAGTCTCACAGAAAGATTCTTCCTTGGATTTTCCAATAATGTCATTTTCTTATCATGCCAAGATTGAAGCAACAACTTGCTCTTAATTATGTGGATACACTCACCTTTTGTGGAAGTTTGTAAATTCTGCACACACAAATAAATAAGTTTTGTGCTCTTGGCTTGCAGAGTAGCAAGACTTAAGGGTAATGTATAAATTAAGATGTGTCATGAAGTATTGAATTTTTCTCTTATAATCTAAATGAGATCATAAATAACAAGTGAAATTCAATGACATAGAACTTTAGAACAAATGACTCTATAGAAATGTGCATTTCCAATCAGATTTTAGTCAAACTGTAGTCTTTTGGTATGGACTTTGTTCAAACCTGTTTTTATTTTGTTTGAAGATATGACCTAGTCTTCATGCCTATAACTGTGTCTTTGTATAAATGAGGGTTCATTGCCAAAATGTTAGCATGATTGGTAGTAAGACGTTACTGATTGATCTTCTCAAATAATTTTGTTGTGTTTTTAGATACTCTCTGTGTGTTTGAGAGTTTGTCTCTGTGGAGAAAGGGAGAGAGACAGAAAGAGAGAGAGAGAGAGAGAGAGAGAGAGAGAGAGAGAGAGAGAGAGATTGTGTGTCTATGGGTGTGTATAAATGTGTGTGTATGCTGGATGGACATAAAAGTACATCAGATTCCCTGGAGATGGAATTAGTTGTAAGCTTCCTGAGGTGGGTGTTAGGAACCAAACTCTGGTCTTCTGGAAGAGCAGTGAGAGCTATTAGCTTCTACTTATGGTCAAGCTACAGCCTCCTCTATATTGACAATTCATGGGACAGTTACAAGTTACTGAAAAGTAGATGTGGAACTATCCCTTAGAACTAAAAACCAAAACAAAGCACAAACAACAAAAAACACCAAGCAAACAAAACTTAGTGTAGCAGTGAAGGAGTTCCATAGTCAAAATGATACAAGATTCTTAAATTGGCTTCTAAAATCAAAATGGCAAATACAACACTTCCCGGTACCCTTGCTGTTTGGGAAAGATATTTCAAATTATAAACAAACACAAATAATTACACAGACACTGCAGATGAATAATGACAACTTCCCTTGTGTATTGAATAAGCCTAACCTCTAATCATCAGAACCTACGATTGTTTAATTTTACCTTTGCGAACTTGAATTTGAAATGTGATAATGAAGCAGACTTTGAGCAGAAGAGATAATCCTGAGTTATCCAGTGGAGATGGTGTTATAAGACAAGTGCTTAAAAGTGGAGACCGCATCCTAATTAGATTAGAAAGACAAAGAGGAAAGAAAGATGAGGTATTCTCAGTACAAAGTGATTGGACATGGCTGAAAATGAGGATGGGGTATGAGACCATATGTCAGGTTACAAATATGACTCTAAAAGCTGCATATAGCTCTAGACTGAAAGCCTCAGAAAAATATGAATTGAAAGACAACTAATAGAAACTGTTGTTTTGTGTTAAGAACATAATGAGCATAGAAAGAGAATCCAAACCCTGGAAACTTTTCTAAAAATTTACTTACTTGCTCTCTCTCTCTCTCTCTCTCTCTCTCTCTCTCTCTCTCTCTCTCTCTCTCTCTGTGTGTGTGTGTGTGTGTGTGTGTGTGTGTGTGTGTGTATAGTTATATGTGTGCATGTGGAAGCCAGATATTGTCAGTAATGTCTTCTTCTATTAATGTGCACCTATTTTTTGAGACAGAATCCCTCCCTCAACCTGTGGCTCATTGATTTGTGTAATTGGTGCATTTTCATGTCCAGATTTTATATTTTGGTCATCTTTTGCCATCTGCCATCTCTCCAGTCATACTTACTTATTAGTAAACTGTAAGGGAGACTTTTTACATAATAGGAAAATCATGGAAGTCAACTCTTTAAACCCTGTAGGTTGGAATGTTGTAGATATACCACATAGAAAATAAGGAGGGAATGAGCTAATAGAGGAGTATTCAAGTCCTTAGGAAATAACAGGGGTTTTCAGGACTTCTGGAACACTGAATCTCCTTTCTCTTCCTTTGTGTTTCTTTCTAGACATCATCATGACAGCCGCCAAATGTTAAGGCATTGGAGCTGTGGCATTAGCATGCATGTGGAGTTATAGTGAAGTCATAGGTCATCTGGTGGTCATTCTGATAGCAATCTTAAATCAGACCACTTTCAGACACCTCACCTGAAAGGGCAACTGGGATTCTGACACCTACTGAGATTGTGTTCTCAAAGATATGCATGATTAGTGTGCAGTAGAAGTTCAGGCAGGAGATTTGGCAGTTCTCAGCATGCAACCTTCTGTCATTCTTTGGTCTACATCTTATTCCTGAGTGGTTAGTCAAGTATCTAGTTTGTGAAACTTTTTAAATACCAATCTGCATGCTATTAAAGGCCTAATAGTGGAGCGAAACTTCTTTAAAAAATCTTATCTAGATTTAGTTATTGCCTAGTTATAGATTAGAACCGTAACTATCAATAACTAATACTTGTGTTATATGTCCATCTGTCTGTCCTTAGGAATAAGAATAGGAGCAGACAGTGGAAGGCAAATGGGACTCAAGGCAGCACAAACAGGGAATCTATTAGCAGACCCCAAATTAACAAATTCCAAGTAACAAGTGGTAGAGCCTCTTTAGTTTTGCTCTATATATCTTGAGTAAGGACTTGGAGTTTGATCAGAGTCAGGTTGCCTCCTATAAAAACCTGTAGACCCCTTCCTTTATAAAGCTTGAGTGTCTATTATTGTTCCTGTGCAGCATTTCCATAAATTGAAGTCAGACATTTAATTCTACAGGGAGAAGAATCATAAGCCATAGGACTCAGTGAAGAAAGAAGTTTGGCTTCATAACTGAAGCCAAATAGATCTGTTCCCTTGCCACTGTGTGTGTGGGGTTACCAAAACCCCATGGGACTTGGGGGTTAATTTCTCAGAAAGGGCAGAGGACTTTACTTTGTAGACTGAAAGAACCTTTGCAGTGATTTTGTTAATAAGCCAAATACAAAGAAAGTCAGTTTGTGAATGAAAATAACATTGCTCAGGAGCTGGAATAAGTACTCTGGCATTTTCTCCCCATAGGGAAACACATGCAGATGTCAAATGTTTGCCCCATGGATGTTTGAGTGAGAGTCCAAGTAGTGCAGTTGTAATATACTAAGGAAGGCTGATAGATTCATTCTCTGATGAGGTAGTAGGATAGGGCATCTGGAGTATTCATGGCTGGCAAAGGTTTTGTCAGCAGCACAAGGCACCTTGTCTCAGAGCTTCTCACATTAAAGCACGATGCTCTAATGTGATATTCATATATGAAATCTAATGCAGTTTTGTTTCTTATATTCCATGTTTGGTATAGAAAAGTGCTACAAGGAGGTCACAGTACTTAGTACCAACCTTCTGATAATGATGTAAGTTAGCATTTTCATTTAGAGCTTTTCCTCAATGAAGTATCTCTGGGCAAACACATCATGCTCATAGAACTCATGGGAAGACCTACTCAATGTACAAAAGTATCCCCAGAGTAATGTCTGGTCATTATTGAGTAGACATCCTATACAAGTGCTTTATATAAACTTATAGTGGTCTATATGCAAGCAGTCTATGCAAACTATCTTTTCTTCTGTTTTTAGTTTCAGGCAGTCAAGTGTCAGGACCCTGACTTTAGAGCCTCTTGATTCTAGTAATTTCGTATGGGTCAACATGAGTGACACTATTTTGATTATATTGATTCTTGAATTCTAAGAATGGTAATAGTCCCAGTTCCAATTAAGTAATTACTCCCTCCACCCATGACTTTTGAATGTCCATACTTGACTTTCTTTAATATCTACAATAATTGATTTGCTTTTATTATATTTTCTTTTTGTATATTCAGGACCAAATATGTGACCCATACAAGAACTAAAATCTAACCCCTGACCTTTTTATTGTTAAACTTAGCAAAGTCTGGTCAGGTAAAATCTAGAGGAAATTCCTGTTGTCACTTTGCCTTCAGCCCACTGAGACCCATGTTGTACTTTAAGTTTACCAAAACATAAGATAATGGATTTGCATGAATTAAAACATGGGAAATTTAAGAACTAAATTCGGAGGAACTAAGCCACTATACTTCAGATTTGAGTATCAACCTTTGTTAACTATTTTTCATCCATCATCTATCCTTAAATTAGTATAACCAAATGTCATAGTGTAACTATATAAGTTATCTTGGATGCTTCTGTTTTAGGGGCTGATGAAGAGGAGCACGCAAGCAAGTCTCTTGGCTCTTACTGTATTTCAGATATGATTGTTCCCTTTTAACTTGTCTTCTGAAAAATGGACCATTCTGCTCCTGAGAGACTTAAACCCACTGTTACACTACTTTTCTTTTATTAAAACCAATGATAAAAGAAAATAATAGTTCTGATTGTAAGATGGCACTTACAATGTCCATCTACCTAGGCAAGTAGTGGCACTCATAATAGATCATAAAGTAGAGATTTGCTCAAATGGATACTCATCGGGGCTAAGCTTGCTGAGTTTGTTCTTTTGTGAAAGGAAAACAGAAGTATTCCTTTATAAATTGTATGAAACTTATTGTCAAAAAACACATCTAAAAGCCATATGCAATTAAGGACTTTAAAGTATTTGAAGCTCCTATCAATAGAATCTCCCTCCCTAAAACATGCAGGCTTCTGTGGCTTAGGAAATCAAATCAAAAGCATTCTCACTGTAAAATATCCATGCAGAGTATCTGAAAAGTGATGCTTCAATCAGAAGGAAAATTTCCAGGGAAACACTGAAAATAAAAAATCAGATAGTACTTCACTCAAGCTAGACTGCTCTGGATTTCAAGTAATTTCCAGTGTTGTCAGCTAGTCTGTCTCTGTCATGGAGGAGAAGATATTAGACCCTCATGACTCAGTGATGGAACACTTTAACAATCTTCCTGATAGGAAATGATTTCATATGTAGGTGTTCCACACAACTGAAGCATGTTGATCAGTCTTAGCTCAGAAGTCATACATTGCACTGTAAATTATGACTTTGTCCCTTTGTCTACATACAGCAAGAGAAGATATCTGAAAGTAAAACAAGGAAGTCATAAAATGTATGCACATATAGACAGATTTTAGTTTTATAGTCAAATGCATCTATAGGCATACACATTTCATACAGTGTGTGTGTGTGTGTGTGTGTGCGTGTGTATGTGTGTGTATGCTTATATAGAGAAGCATAGATCAACCCATCTATCTACCTACCTATTTCACCAACTGGAATTTCATGAAAGAATTGTACTCCAGTGTCCTAAGATATCCAATGAATGTTTGGAATTGTCAGTATGCCTCTAAAATGATATTATTTGAAGCAATTATGGAAATGATCATGTCAAGCTTTTTCTTTTCTTCTTCTTATTTTATTTACATTACAAATGTTGTCCCCCTGCCTTGTCTCCCCTCAGTAAGCTTCCTCGTCTCCCGCTGCCCCTCCCCTTTGCCTCTAAGAGAGTGTTCCCCAATCCACCCACCGCCTCACCCCTCTAGTATCCCCCTTCATCAGACCAAAAGCATTTTCTATAATCTGTGGCTTGGTGTGAAGTTTTACTTGAGAGAGATGAAATTCCATAATTTTCTGGCACAATCTAACATGTTAGTCAGATACTTAAGGATTTCTACATATTTGAGAACCAGATATTATTCTCTCATTTTTATTATTTCTCTGTTTTGTCAATGTTGAAACTTGAACTTAGAGCCTTAATCATGCTTGGCCAGCTCTCTACCCAATGACATCTATCCCCAGTATAACCTGTAGGTTTATAGGTGAATACTCACTTTGTTTCTTAGACAACATTTTCATCCCTTCCTACATAAAAAATTCCTGATCTGTGGTGGTCATTTTAGTACAGTAAGAAAGTGACACTCATTCAATATAAAATCTGCTTCAGTGTTTGAATTTTGGTCTTTCTACAGATTATGGTCGTATGATAAGATAGAGCTACATTCTGGGTAGAGGAGGGAATCCCAGCTCCCTACTGGTGAAATAACTGAGGCCCTAAAGCACAGTTTGCTAGTAAATGAATTGTATTGGTGAATAGATTAGAAAAATTAAATGTTTTTTGACGTATGGTGTTTAATATATGTTGAGTTCTTTGGTATATAACCAATGCATAAAATACATTTCATTTTGTTACTGACTTTACATGGTATCCTCTTCAAAATAGTGATTATTTACTGAAGATGCTTTGAAAGGAATACCAGAAGATGCCGCTCACTCGAATTTGTTATTATATAAATATTTTCAATGAATCAACAGTAGAAATTAGTTGTTACAAACTAGGTATTTACAGCAATGATAAATTATGTCACATATTTTAATAGTATTGCTTTTTTCACACTACAATAGAATCAGAGCTATCATTAACTATAAACTGTGCTGAGTCTAGAGTTTACAGTGTTTATTATTGGCTTCAAATCACTTTCCAGAACTGGAATTTCAATTCATAAAATCTGACTTCACCCCAGGAGAGAGTATCTTCCCTCTTGCAATTACATGTCATATTCACTATAGTGCAAAATAGCAGAACATATTTCACTTGGGATTCTTGCTTCTGGCTTATTGTTTTATTAACAGTACCTTAGAATAGAATTCTCCAATAAGCGTGAGAGTTGGTTTTCTATACTTTTTCTAAATTCATCAATAAAATAATGCTAAAACAAAGAGAAAAAACTTACAACAATACTCCCTTTACCAGGTGCAGTTCTGTTTGTCTATCAATAAGGGTGATAAGAACTTTATCGTCCATTTGTTGAGTGGAAATGTGTGAAGGTATATGCCATACATGCCTGTGGAGGACAGCACATTGCATTCTCTGTCTTTTATCAGTTCTGCCTAGGAACAGGGGAGTGAACTTAGTAGATCCTATTAGACACATGGTCTGTGATGCAAAATATTCCATAGAGACGGAAAGTTTGACATCTCTACACACGCATTTTCTGTCACCACTTAGCCAGGTGTGATGTAGTCATGTGGTGACACTACTTCAGATATGCTTTTATACTAAGTTGAGTCAAAACATTACCTGTGTTCTCATATTATGTTGAGATGTTCTCTTTCTTGCCTGGGCTTTAATGAGGAAGGGAAGTCAATGTCTTGCTTTTCTCCCAAGTTCTTTATTGTAGTTCTTGGTCTCATAATACCTGAGTTTAAAATAGCTGAAAAATGTACATTAACAGAATGAGAAAATCCCCCAAGCTCCAGCAGCAGCATTTGGGAAGAAGCTTCACCACAACTGGATACCAGTCATTTAAATTTATGGAAACTTGTATAGTGTCATACAGCCCCATGGTTATATACACCTCTTGATACAAAATCTTCTGAACATTTCTTACTGGACTTGAGGGCAGGGGACCCTACAATAGATATAAGTACATGTGCTAGCAGTACTTTGTTATATAAACAGAAAATAATCAATCAAATGAATACTAGTTCTAGGATGTCACTTCTCTGACACAGCATTTAATAAATGTATTTAACTTTCTGATGCAGTATAGACTTATGTACTCTGTATAAACTGAATGCTTCTTATTTATCCAGATTCAGTCTTGAATTGAATCATCGATTAAGGTATTGTAAATGGAGCTTTGGTCATGTCTATTTCTGTTTTGGTTTTTTTCCTACTGTAATTCATTTTTGGTGCAGTTCGGTTTTGCCATTAAGTATTAAATTCCAAAGGGTTATGGCCCCCATCTCCATGGTGCTTATAAAACCCAGGAATGCCTCGTATGTAGTAGGGAAGGACTCTACCACCTCTCTCTCTCTTTCTCTCTCTCTCTCTCTCTCTCTCTCTCTCTCTCTCTCTCTTCTTTCCTTTCCTCCCTCCCTCCTATGAGACAGGGTCTCATTAAATTTTCAGGCTGACACTAAACACAACCTGCAGCAACTGAGAGAATCTTGAACTCAAAAAGTTTCAGCTTCAGCCTTGAACTAAGCCTGCAGTTCATGCTTCACAAGTAGTTGGGCTTACAAGTCTGTGCAGTGTGCCTGGCTCTGAATGATGCATGCCATTTTCCCTAGGGACTCCCTGCCTTTCAGGTTCCCTGAAAAGTCTTGTGGGCAGTCCTAGAAATCAGACATAGTGAAACGCTGGCCCCTAAGTAAGGCTGATGAGTATGGACATTTTGCATAGCCTGGCCAGGAGCTGGATAAAGGAAGGTTAGCATCTTCTGTCTTCTTAGCTCCTACCCTCAAGAAAGCTGCATCCTTCTCTCCCTGGCATTGTTGCTTACTTTCATTTTTTAAAAAAATGACTTTTGGTTCTTTTTTTTTTTTTTTCGAGAATATGATTGAATTATATTTCTTTTTCCTTTTTTTTTTTCTGTTTTCTCCCATATAGCCTTTTCTGTTCTCTTTTAAATTCATGGCCCTTTTTACCCCAATAATTGTTATCGCATGCATATATGTATATTCATATCATTCTTAAATAGCTCCTGTTGAGTCATGTAATTTGTATTGTACGTATGTTTTCAAGCTGGACCATTTAGCACTGGGCAGCCAGCTGGCATGCTCTTCTTGTGGAACACCACAAGGCCTACTCCCAGCATTCCTCGGTTACCTGTACTTCTTTGTGTAGGGTGGATGCCTCTTGGGGTTTCCGCCATCCAGGTTGTCATGGTTCCTGGTGTTGTTCTTGTTCAGCCAACATTTGGACTGACACATTGCTGAGAAGTTGTGGGTGTGTTCTGATATTACTAAGAGACAGATTTTCACAGCAAACTCCTCCATCCTCTGGTTTTTACCATTTGTTTGTCCCCACTTCCACAATATTCTCTGAGTCTGATGTGTTTTGTAGATATATTCAGACTGGGCTTCATAATTCTGAATTTGATTGGCTGTTGCATTCTGTCTCCACTACAAGGTCACATTTCCTTTATGAGAAGTGAAAAGTCACACTTATATGTGATTATCAGGACAAATATTATATAGAAAAATCTATAAACACTCAATTTATGACAGAATATAAAATAAGAGATATTAAATGTCTTTCTTTCATCATTTAAAATATTACTTAAGATTTATTTAAAATGTAGACACTAATCTAACTCAACTAAGAAAGCTCTCAACTGTTCAAATTTTGTAATATTTTAAATAATGTTCTATTCCTATACTCAGATGGGGGATTTTCTACAAAAGCTATATGTCAAAAAGTAGTAACTTTTAAGGATTTTAAATTATTTTTCAGAATCTAATATACCTGGGCTTCAGTTTGATTATAACAAGTCATGTGATTTTCCCAATTATTATTTCAATATACCATAGAATTCCATGAAAGTAAAACATACTATCTTGTTGTTGAATCATTATGTATAATCTTTATATTTCATTGAAAAAATAAGAGAAGTCATCATTAATGTGGCACAGAAAAATGTCTACTGCAGAGATTTATTTATTTAATTTTATACAAGAAAAGTTTTTTTTTCACTGTTACATAGAGTAAGTAGGTAGTTTTGAGTAGGTACTTTTGACACTATACTTCAAGGGGAAAGGATCCTTAGGCTAAATTGCAGTCTGATGGCTATTTGTGGAAAAACTCAGAAGTAATATGCAGGAGATAGCATAGGCAAAGGCATCCATTCAAATAGAGCTTAAAAATATGACAGTGAGAAGGAATTTTTAACAATACAAAACAACATCTTTACAAAGAATATTGTTATGTGTACATACATAAACAAATATCATATACATACATATATTTTTATATGTTTAGGACATCCAAATGTGTACTTTTTGGTGTGTTGATAAATAGAAGAATATAAATTGAAACAAAGGGCAATAAAGATAAAAAGATATTGTGGTTCCTTTAAATTTTATTGTATGTGTGTGAATGTGTAGATGTCAGCATGTGTGCATGTGTGTGAATATGTGAGTTTCAGCATGTATGCATGTGTGCTATATCTATGCCTGCTGCCCACAGGGACCAGAAATGGGTGTTGCCTTCCCTGGAACTAGAGCTACAGGTAGTTTTAAGCTTCTATGTGAGTGCTGTACATCAAACTCTGGTCTTCTACAAGAGTAGCAGGTGACCTTAACTATTGAGATATCTCTCTTTTTCCATAAAATAATTATTCTTGCTCCAGTCCATTTGTATCATGAAGTGATATAGATGATGAACACAATCCTGTATGTATGAGGTCAAGAAAAATGTTGATAGAAAAATAAGGCATTTTAACAGTAAAGCTCTCACCAGTTAGTGTGCCTGATGTATACCACAATCGCAGCAGGACAGGGACAGCTAAACATGGGAGAACACAGAGGTCATTTGCTTTCCCCACATGTCTTGTAATAGGAGTCAGTACAAAGTGAGGAATCAAGTGGCCCAGAGTCACTGGAAAACAGACAGTGGTGGTGTTTCTAAACCATATCTCATTGTAACTCATCCCCCGTGTCTCATGAGTTCTCTTATCTACATGAGCACAACAATGACTTTGCTCTTAGCAGATATCATTTCAGCATCTATCCCACACAACCAGGTAGATCAGCCTTACTTCACAGTGGGCTTTTGAAGAATACAAGCCTTCGTGAGGGGTTTAGTAAAATTTCCTCTCTTTGAACCTTACAATAGCTGCCATCAGTGTGCCCCTGCAACAATCGCTTTCTCTGTATCTAATAAAAAGAAGAGACTAATTCTACATTGATGGGCATGGTGATATACAAATATTTATAGTAGGAAATATTAACAAAAAAGCAGTACTTTTCTGTACTTGTGCAGGCAACTCTTGGCATGCTGTAGTTCTGCCGGCTCTATCTCTACCTGCCGATTCTCTGGTGAGACTGGGGATCCCAAGTTAGTTTTGCTGCCACACCAGCCCCACAACATGACTGTCCACCCGACAGTCAGCTGCCACAAGACCCACTTACCAGGGAAAAGCAAAGCTCTTGAAGCTTATGATTAACCAATCAAACTTATGTATTAATAAATTCTCAGTTTACCAGATGCCAATACAATAATTTCAGGATCAATTGATAATAATAAAAAGCTTTATCCCAATTATTCTAACCTTATGATAACATAACTACCTTGGCTGCATAAAGTCATTCTGGTTTACATCCACCTTCATCTTGGCCTACTCTCTCTCTCTCTAGAGGTTCTCTGTCTCTGTAACTCTTAGCTCTGCCTCCCTTTTCCTTGTTCAATCACAGGCCTTCTGCTGCCCTAATATTTTCATGATTGGATAGGGAAAATCATGTCACAAATATTATTTTTCTTTACAAAAATTTTTACTCGAATAGTAGCTACAAATCTAAATTAATTAAAATTGTAATCTTTGAACCTTCACATATATGAACAATGTATACTCCCCGTAATCTAGTCCTTTCTTCCACCTACCCTCTGGATCTACTGCCAATACATTTCTCCCCCAACTTCATTCCTTTTTCTCTCTGTGTCTGTCTCTCTGTCTCTCTCTAACATATATACACACACATACACACACATACACACACACACACACACACACACACACACACACACACACATGTACACATGCACGCACACACTCATTCAGTCCAATGAGTGGCATAGAGTCATCCATCAGGATATGTGCAACCTATCAGTAGCCATTTCTCAAAGAAAAATGACTCTCCCTCTACCATTCATCCTCAATAGCTCCTTAGTTAGAGTCAGTAGAAGGTCTCTTCTCCCCATGAAGGATTTTTAATATAAGTACTGCATGCTAATCAGTTATGCCTAAGGAGCTCCTGCATGACGGAATTTTAAATAGCTTACTCTTTTGTAGATGGTGGCAGGTGCTGTGAGCTTGTGTATGTATTATCAATGTCATGCCCAGGGGACAGAGTCATCTAGCTCTCATGTCTACCATTTCCTTCTTTCTTGTTATTTCCTGATCCTTGGGTGTGGGCATAATGTAGTCGTCCCATCTAATTGCTAAGCACTTAGGGTCACTTAGTGTCAGCACATGTAATACTTATGAGTACTACATTAACTGCTATCTATTATTACAATGAGAAGTTTCTCTAACCAAGGTTGAGAATGGCCCAGATTTATGCATATAAACTAACATAAATTCTAAGAGGACAGTTCAACAATATTACCATTTAGCAAAACAACACTTCAGCTGCAATGTAATTATTATTTATCTCTGAAAAGCAGAAGTCATGATGGATAATGATCGAAGAGAGGACTTTTGTCTTTTGAGTTGAAAAATTAAAATAAAATTCTTCAACTTACCTTTTCACTTCATTTAATTTTCTACTAAAGCACTATATTTTGAAAATATTTGTCTCAATGAGTTGGATTAGTGAGCATAACAACAAAAGAACTGTTTGTTCCTTTGCCACATATAGTTTGTGAATACCGTCATTGTCCTACCTCAAGCAACTTCTATGGCTCCCTCCAGGCACTGATACTATTCTCTGAGAGGAACGGAGTCTGTGTCTCCATTCACACCATTGTATGGAGACAGAAGTCTGCAAAAAGGCATTCATGAATTTCTTTGTATTTTCCCACATGGCAGTCAATTCCCCAGTTGGAAATCTCTCTGGTTTTGTTTGTTTGTTTATTTGTTTAAATTCAATATTGGATTTATTCATTTTACTCCCTAGTAATTCTCTGAAATAATTTATATTAAAAGATTAATTTTATATTTAGTTACATGAATATTTGTGTGTGGATTTGTGTTTGTGGGCATATGTTTACATGTATGTGGGGGTACATATATCCATGTTCATGTGGATGCTTTCACAGAGCAGCAGACAGTTTTGGATCCTTTGGTGCTACAGTTATATGAAGTTATGATATGCAAGTCCTAGTGTTGGAAGCTAAACCCAGGGCCTCTGCATTGTAACCTCTGAGCAGGCTCTCTAGCCTCAAATGTTTTGCTTTTGTTTTTCTTTTTTTCCATTTTAATTTGTTTTTATTTCAATGCAAAATCAGCAAGGAAAAAAATGTCTTGAGATTTATTACCATCTACAATGCTTGCAGAGAAAAACGAACTTAAAAGCAATTTAATCCAGATTTAAGAAAAAAGTTCCAATTAAACAAAAATGAATTTCCAAATATTTGTTTTAGGCCAAAATCTAAGAAAGCCTTTGGGGAATATTAATTTTGTTTCTTGAGGCAGTGTTAGACTGTGTCCCAGGCAGGCCTTCAACCTTTGATCTGGCTTTCCAATGTCTATAATGCTAAAGCTCCAGGCGTGGTCTGTAATTTTTTTACACATTGGCAAATTTCTCCCAAATTAAATCTTAACAATTTGTACCCTTTCGAGCAGTGTTCATTGGGATCTGGATTGTCTCATGCTTTTTCCTTGTTATTCATAATTTATTATGAATAATATCAGGCTTACCACATTTATGATTTATTCCTCATGAAAAATGAAATAACTTCCTGCTTTTTAATTATTTCTTTTAATATTTGTAAATATGACCTATTTTTTAGAGACATTTTTCTGTGACTGACATTTATTGGGAAATATTTGCCATTTGTGTTTATATTGCTATATGCATGGAGGGGTATTTATGAAGCTATAAATATGTATTGCCAGCTTTGTCTTTTAACTTTTCTCTTGAGACTTTTTAGGAATTATGAATACGTTTGAAATGAAGATATTTTCTTTTATACTTTCTACTTTCTACTTCAAAGTGCTTCTCATACATAAAATTCATGTCCATTTTACAAGTATTATGTGTATCTAATTTTTTTATTTGAATACTTGGAATTTTTACTACCAGAAATCCTATCTGCATGGTCCTGTAGGTCTGTATAAATGAATTCCTCATTGATGGGAACCTATGGGACCATTAACATTTGTCCAAACTTTAAAAATGTACTTGCTATTTGCTTAACACACATATATATATGTTTTATATATATATGCATATATATATACATATATATGTGTATATATGTATACACACACACACACACACACACACACACACACATATATATATATATATATATATATATATATATATATATATATGAATGAGGCTGGAGAGGTGGCTCAGTGGGTAAGAGCACTGACTGCTCTTCCAGAGGTCCTGAGTTCAAATCCCAACAACCACATGGTGGCTCATATCCATCTGTAATGAGATGACACCCTCTTCTGGTGCATCTGAAGACAGTTACAGTGTACTTAGATATAACAATAAATAAATCTTTTAAATATATATATATATATATATATATATATATAAAACATGAAGCATTATGAATAATAACATTTAATTAGAACACTAATTTTTAAAACTAGTGACACTGACAACTGAAGTGCATTAATTCTTTCTATAAAATAATTTCCAAGTAGCCCTTAAGTAGGGCCTGTCTTCTATCCCCATGTGCAAATCAGACATGAAATGAGAAGCTTCTCATGCTGTGGTAAATTATGTTTCTCCTTCCCAAAGTTGAGGCAACTTCTCCCATTTTAACCCTTTCCCCCCATGAAATAAAACAGAATCCCTATGAAAATTCCTACAAGAGGATTTAGTTCTTGCTGTATGGGAGAATACCTCCATTAGGATTAGTTTATTTTTATCCCTGTCTCTGTGGCATCTTTTTGCTTTTCATCACAATCATATCTTCCTAATAATAAATTTGGCTTTACTACCTTTTTTTCCTGGCTACATAACCAATCTTTTCAATAGCATTTCCATAGTTTGAGTTTCTTTCTATTTCTTTTTATTTTATTTTTCAGAACTTTAATTTGTCTGGTCCACTGTCCCTTTGGTGATTCATTTTTGTCCATTGTCCCCTACATTCACCATTGACCCACTGGGAGGCAGCACACATGCTGTTGCATCCTGCAGGAGGACTTGCTAGTGAGTCCTGAAAAAACAACAAAGAGATGAGAAACAAGTGACAAAATGGCGGGTCATGAAGAACACTGGTTATGCAAACTGTTTTCTTTTCTTTCTTTCTTTCTTTCTTTTTTTTTTTTATTGACCAGGTATTTATCTTTTTTTTTTAGATTTTTTTCTTTTTTTTATTTTCTATATTCTTTGTTTACATTCCAAAGGCTTTCCCCTTTCCCAGTTACCCCCCACCATATGTCCGATAATTCCTCTCTCCCCCCATGCTATTCCCCACTCTTCCCCCCCCCCCATGATTTCTCTGTTCTGGGTCTACAATACTGGATCCAATCTTTACAGGCCCAGGGTCCTCTCCTTTTTTTCTTCTTGAGGGTCATTTGACTTGCTAATTGTGTCTTGAGTATTTAGGGCTTCTGGGCTCATTAATATCCACTTATCAGTGATTGCATTTCATGTGTATTCTTTTGTGATTGGGTTAGCTCACTTAGGATGATAGTTTCCAGATCTAACTATTTACCTACAAATTGCATGAATTCATTATTTTTAATTGCTGAGTAGCACTCCATTGTATAAATATACCACATTTTCTGTATCCATTCTTCTTTTGAGGGATATTTGGGCTCCTTCCAATTTCTGGCTATTATAAACAAGGCTGCTATAAACAATAGCCACAAACAACATAAAGTACCTTGGCGTAACTCTAACCAAACAAGTGAAAGATCTGTATGACAGGAACTTCAAGTCCCTGAAGAAAGAAATCAAAGAAGACCTCAGAAGATAGAAAAATATTTCTTGCTCCTGGATTGGCAGGATCAATATAGTAAAAATGGCCATCTTGCCAAAAGCAATCTACAGATTCAATGCAATCCCCATCAAAATCCCAAATCAATTCTTCATAGATCTAGAAAGAGCAATTCTCAAATTCATCTGGAGCAACAAAAAACCCAGGATAGCTAAAACTATTCTCAACAATAAAAGGACTTCTGGGGGAATCAATATCCCTGACCTCAAGCAGTACTACAAAGCAATTGTGTTAAAAACTGCATGGTATTGGTACAGCAACAGGCAGGTAGATCAATGGAATAGGATTGAAGACCCAGAAATGAACCCACAAACTTATGGTCACTTGATCTTTGATAAAGGAGCCACAACCATCCAGTGGAAAAAAGATAGCCTTTTCAACAAATGGTGCTGGTTCAACTGGAGGTTAACATGCAGAAGAATGCGAATTGACCCACTCTTATCTCCTTGTACTAAGATCAACTCCAAGTGGATCAAGGACCTCCACATAAAACCAGACACACTGAAACTATTAGAAAAGAAACTTGGGAAGACCCTGGAGGACATGGGCACAAGGGTAAAGTTCCTGAACAGAACACCAATAGCTTATGCTCTAAGATCAAGAATTGACAAATGGGACCTCATAAAATTACAAAGTTTCTGTAAGGCAAAGGACACTGTCAGAAGGACAAAACGGCAACCAACAACGTGGGAAATGATCTTCACCAACCCCACATCCGACAGAGGGCTAATATCCAATATATACAAAGAACTCAAGAAGTTAGACCCCAAAGAACCAAATAACCCTATCAAAAAATGGGGTACAGAGCTAAACAAAGAATTTTCACCAGAAGAAATTCGGATGGCCGAGAAACACCTTAAGAGATGTTCAACATCATTAGTCATCAGGGAAATGCAAATCAAAACAACCCTGAGATTCCACCTCACTCCAGTCAGAATGGCTAAGATTAAAAACTGGAGAGACAGCCGGGCGGTGGTGGCGCACGCCTGTAATCCCAGCACTTGGGAGGCAGAGGCAGGCGGATTTCTGAGTTCGAGGCCAGCCTGGTCTACAGAGTGAGTTCCAGGACAGCCAGGACTACACAGAGAAACCCTGTCTCGAAAAACCAAAAAAAAAACAAAACAAAACAAAACAAAACAAAACAAAACAAAACAAAACAAAACAAAAAAACCTCGAGAGACAACAAGTGCTGGTGAGGATGTGGAGAAAGAGGAACACTCCTCCACTGTTGGTGGGATTGCAAAATGGTAAAACCGCTCTGGAAATCAGTGTGGTGGTTCCTCAGAAAATTGGGCATGCCACTCCCAGAGGACCCTGGCATACCACTCCTGGGCATATACCCAAAGGATTCCTCTGCATACAACAAAGACACATGCAAACTGTGATTTTCAAACAGAAAAGCTAATACAGAATTCAGCATTTTACATCATTAGATTTCTTATATGATGACAACTGAAAATGGAGCTATGTGCCCAGAGGTCTGTTGCTATTTATCTAAACTTTTATAATGAAATTTAGAGTTTGTTTTAGGGGGAATGTGATATTCATGGAAGTTGCTGTTACTGAAATTTGTGTATATCCGTCCCGTGTGAAGCAAGACCTGCATTCAGCTCTCGAGCAGACTAACCTAGTGCCTACTTCCCAGCAGGCTTTAGGTGGTTTCTGTTAAACTTCTGTTCCACTCAACAGAGGTAGAGTAAGACTCTGGTGATAAAGAAGTCACTGTGCAGCCTTACCATCACTTTTAAGTTGTATTGTGGGTCAAGAACACAGCCATAACCACTTCCTTGGAGAATGGTCCTGCAGGCACATTCTTTCATCTCTGAGTAAAGGGAAACACAACCTTGTCTTGTCTTGCTAGAGAATTGTCCTCCCCCACCCCCACCCCCAAATGGCAAGTGGCCTGCATATCAGACCAGATGACTGATGTTAACTCTGGTTCTACACTTAGCTTAACTTGACATTTAAAATAGGTACTGTCCAAAGACTAAAACACGAGAATTACTGCATTTTTATGTGAACAAAGAACTTAGTAGAAAAGGCCAAACATTGTAGCAGAGAGTCTGCTGAGAACTCTGATTGAAAAAAAAGTTGGACGGAGGCTCTGCACTTGTCCTTGGCTCAGGAAAACCATTGAGCATTTTCTTCAGTCATAGATGTCATCTTTCCATTTCCTCCTAGTGAGCTCTAGCACTTGCAAACAGATTTTGGGTTTCTGACCTGAGGACAGGACTTAGTTCATATCTTACATATCAAAGGAGAACTTGCCTCCAAGTTCTCCCAGAATTCCTCAGTCCCTACCTGGCATATGCTATGCCCAACCCTGAACTTTCCAGCCTAGGGGCTATGCTGCCCTTTCCCTCAGAGGCTTTATCCTATGTAATGCAGATATTTTGGTCTCTTCTGCCCTTTTCTATATCTCATCTCTCTCTTCCCCCTCTCCTCTCTCTTCCCTTCCTTGGGGTCAGTGAACTCACCTGTCCATATCAGCTTCCCCATAAACCTGCAGCTAATATTATCTAATCTGGCTTGAATTAGTTTATTCCACTGGTGGAGAAATAACTATCAACTGCATCTTGCAACAATTGCCTTATTTACAGTACAGTTATGCTTTGGATAACACTGACTGTTTTATTTTACTTTAGTTTTTGAGAATTCCCAGAAACAGTTTTCTTTTCCTGATTTTAGTATTAAAAGAAGGATCATGTCCCTTAAAATATTAATTTTATTAACTCATACTGTTTATTTAGCTTATATTTTAGTGTCATCTTTGTAACCAGTGAACTATAGTTCTACAGTCCACACAAGAAAAGAACTGTATTAGCACAAGACACTTTATGGCTATGTTCTCAGCACAAAGACCATCTATTTGAACAATAGGGAAACCATGCAGAGAATATGAGACAAAGTCAAGAGATGGAGGATGAGGAAGAAGGGAAAAGGAATAAGGAGAAGGGATATTTGCCCCAGAGGATATAGAGGAGGCTGATACAGCCCATAGAAAAATGGTGGTTTATAAAGGAGAAGGGTAAACCCTGTGTTAGGATGAGGTGTTTAATTCTGAATGGGTATGTTAACTAGCCAAAATGGCTTTTTTGATTGTTGGACTTCAATACTTTGATGGTTGGAACTTGGCAGTCAGCCTCAGGAGGAGTGTGTATTTCAAATAAGGAAATAGACCTTGGTGGCTAGCTTTAGGAATATAATCTAATGGTGTTAGCAGGGGGCAGGGACTGTGGCGAAGGGCAAGGCCTTCCAAAGCCCCTGTGACACTTATAAATTTTTATGGACTTAGGCCAGTGTTATACTTCTCTCACTTCTCTTCCTCCTTCCCACATTCCTCTATCTGTTACCACTGTTTCTGAAGGGACTCCAGCCAGCCCATGCAAGGCAGGTCTTGTCCTTCTCTCTATTCCCTCTGCCTTTCTGCAAACAGTTAGATTACATTCCTAAGCCCATCTACTAAGGTATGTTCCTTTATTTTGGCCACTTTCTCCTTCTGAGACTAACCAGTAATGTTCAACTTTCCAAGTATTCAAGTAATATGGATGAGAGATTATTTATAAGAGCAGAAATGACTCAAAGATAGCTGCATTATCAAAGGTCACTCCAAGATGTAAGCTATAAAACTGTACCCCCTTCAGGAAGCTCAATGGATTGTAGTGTTCTTTCTAAGTGTCTCAGTTAGGCAGTCTCGTCCAGACAGCTCAGGTATCCTTTGATTCTTCAAGGCAATTCTGCTTGAGTGTACTTCTTTAGGCTTCCTGGGTGGTCTCAGCTTCTTTCTTTCATGGTACCTGGGTTACCTGAGAATTTTCTTTGCTGCTTTGATGATCTAAGGGCAATTCTCAGCATTTGTTACTATTTATATATTCTTGGAAATGTTGTGTATTGCTTCAAATGCTACTTGTGTTAATTCAGCTCCCAAAACTATAGGGAAACAGACATATCTGCATATAAGATGCTGAGACTCCCTGCCCCAAGTTGGATTCGATTAGTAAATGAAGTTGCCATGGGGTCAATACCTGGACAGAGAAAGAGTGGCAGGAGTTTTAGGTTCCCAGACAAGGAATGCAGTAGAGGAAGGAGAATCATCATTGCTAGAGAAGGAATAAGATGTCCACTTGAAAGCTGCAGAAGACAAAATGCCAGCTATGTAAGAGCCAGGAAAAGCAGCCCCAGGCCAGCCCCACAACTGGGTCTAGGGTAGCAAAGATGGAATATATAATAACTCAGGAGTATTGGAGGAGATACTACAATGTATTAACACTACAATACAGCAATGTAGAAGTTGGGAGTGGCCCAGCCATTGTGCTGTTTAAAGCATATTAAAGTAGGAGGTTGTGTTTGTGTGTCTTTGATTCAATTATCAAAACCATTGAAGCAACTAGCTAGGAACTCACTCAGAGCTGCCTGCAGATGTAGAGCAGATTAATCAACTATAGCAACATGGGAATGCAGGGACCTAATGAACCTGGTCAATTTCAAGTACTTAGGAAGAGATTTTGACCTGTTTACTTCTTGTCTTAATAGTCCATATCTCCAGAATGGAGGGGTTTACTTCCTCCTAGAACATACTGTTGTTTCACGTTCTTGTAATTATTTTACTGTTCTAAAGTATCTTGTTTTACATTCCCTTGCAAGACTCTGAAGAGCCTTAGCTATGGACCCCCGCCCCAGGCTCCCTCCAGTGAACTACTCAGAACCAGAGATCGATGCAAAAGCAAGAGGAGTTTAATTGTTCCAGTGGACTGGGCTATCCTATACTCACAGGAGAGGCGACCCCCGGCAGCCCTTTCAGGCAGTTTTTATGCAGTTTTCAGGGACAGAATAGAGCAACAGCAACTAGGCACAACATGGTTGGCAGAACAGTGTGACTTTTAAGCCCACTGGTCCTTTGGGAATGAGGTAGCAAGGACTTCCCTTATCTGTTGGTGGCCAATGGTCCATACAGGCAGTCTTTCTGAGGAATGTAAACAACCTTTCCCTTTCAGGAAGGGCAGGGGCCAATGTCCTCAAGGGTCTTCCCCTGTTTCTTTTCTATTAATTTTAGTGTGTCTGGTTTTATGTGGAGGTCCTTGATCCACTTGGAGTTGAGCTTAGTACAAGGAGATAAGAGTAGATCAATTCTCACTCCTCTGCATGTTGACTTTCAGTTGAGCCAGCACCATTTGTTGAAAAGGCTATCTTTTTTCTACTGAATGTTTTCAGCTCCTTTGTCAAAGATCAATTGGCCATAGATGTGTGCGTTCAATTCTGGGTCTTCAATCCTATTCCACTGATCCACCTCCCTGTCACTGTACCAATACCATGCAGTTTTTAACACTACTGCTCGGTAGTATTGCTTGAGGTCCGGTATATTGATTCCCCGAGAAGTTCTTTTACTGTTGATAGTTTTAGCTATCCTGGGTTTTTCCAGATGAATTTGAGAATTGCTCTTTCTAACTCTATGAAGAACTGAGTTGGGATTTTGATGGGGATTGTGTTGAATCTGTATATTGCATTTGGCAAGATTGCCATTTTAACTATAATAATCCTGCCAACCCACAAGCATGGAAGATTTTTCCATTTTCTGAGATCTTCTTCCATTTCCTTTTTCAGAGACCTGAAGTTGGGACCTTATAAAATTACAAAGTTTCTGCAAGGCAAAAGACACTGTCAAAAGGACAAATCAGCAACCAACAAATTGGGAAAAGATCTTCACCAACCCTACATCTGACAGAGGGCTAATATCCAATGTATACAAAGAACTCACAAAGTTAAACCCCAGAAAACCAAATAACCCTATCAAAAATGGGGTACAGAGCTAAACAAAAACTTTTCACCTGAAGAATTTCAGATGGCTGAGAAACACCTTAAAAATGTTCAACATCATTAGTCATTAGAGAAATGCAAATCAAAACAACCCTGAGATTTCACCTCACACCAGTCAGAATGGCTAAGAGGTAACCCAGTCTCAAAAGAATACCCATGGTATGCACTCCATAAGTGGATATTAGCCTAGAATCTTGGGACACCAAAGACACAATCCACATACCAAATAATGTCCAACAAGAATTAAGGAGTGGACCTTGGTTCTGGAAAGGCTCAAAACATCAGTGTAAGGGAATATCAGAACAGGGAAGTGGGAAAGGGTGGATGGGGGAACAAAGCGCATGTGGGACCTTTGGGGGCAAGGAATCAGAAAAAGGGAAATGAAATGTAAATATAGAATATATCCAATAAAAAAAGGAAGGGCAGGGGGTCTATGAGCTCCATCACCTTTTTTTTCCCCTGGGAAGGGAGGGGTCTAGGCTATTTGGAGGCCTGGTGGAATTTTCCAACAGCCTTTAATTAGTTGACCTCTTCCCCCTTAACGTCTTATGCCTTAAAATACAAGATGGAAGGTTTTAACCTCAGAGAAAGCTGCTATACAATGGATGTTGACCATCTATTTCATCTATACAGGCTTCAGGCTCACAACTCTCCTGTCTCTGATTCTGAAAGTTAGATTTACAGATGTGCACCAAACAACCAATGTGCAGTGCATTGTTGTTTTTTTTTTAATGTCATAAAATACATTTACACAATTATCTTAAAATCTTACATACACAAATGGTTGGAAATAGGCAAAGTATGTCAATACTGACTTACACAATTATATTAAATAATAGAAAGGGAAATTGTAATAAGAAATTTTGTATTCAAGGTTTGTATGGAACCATCTGGTAAACAAGTTTTATGAGGAAAACAGGACTGAAAATCTGAACAAATTTATTCCTAGAAAAGCATTTGTTAATGTAAAACATATCAAGAGTATCAATATGCATGCATGCTTGAAAGTCATCAGTTTTAGGAAGTTTAAAACTCGAGTATTAGAAAAGTATTTGCAAAGAGCATCCCTCTGTTTTCTAAGCATGTCTAGCTACCAGAGTAGCTGATTATCAGCTGTATTTGCTTTTCTTTCTGAGCACTGACACAACAATTGACAGTGAAGCTTCAAATTTAAAGTCATAGTTGTTGGTACTCTGTCTGAACTCCACCTCCACAGCTACCTGGCAACAGCCAGGTATGCCCCTCCCCACAATTATCTGGCAACAGCCAGGTAGGTCTGGCCCACTATAAAAGGGGATTCTTGCCCCTCCTCTCTCTCTGATCTCTTGTTCTCTTGTTCTCTCTTGCCCTCTTGGGCTCTTTCCTTCCCCTTTCCCTTCACCCCTCTCTCCACATGGTCATGGCTGACCTCTACTTCTCTACTCTCTCCTCCTCTGCCTTCTCTGCCTCTGTTACCCTCTTAACTCCCCTCCCCATGCCCTAAATAAACTGTGTGTGTGGTCCCCCAAGGGGAAGAAATGACTCGGGACCCCCCTCCCCAACTCACGCATAGAAAATATCTTAATAGCCTCTTTCAGCATTTATGATCACAATAGTTATGTCTTGCTTAATTTGTTCTATTTCTGAAAGTTGAGAAAATAATGTGAACAAAATACTAGCAAGGGATGGTGAGATGACTAAGTGGATAGAGACACCTACTCTCAAGTCTAGTATGACCTATCTCCAAGACCCACATGGGTAGAAGGAGGCAGCAGTTCCAGTAATTTTTCCTCTGACTTCCACTATATTCTTTTCCACACATGCATACCAAAACATACAAATAAATATATGTAGACAATATTTTAGGAATAGTAATTTTAGGTTCATGAAATCTATGCTTGAGGAATATGACAGAGCAGCACTTAGCATTAGAGGCAGATACTGAAGGTGTAGACCCATGAGGAAAGAGTAAAGGCAGAGTAGCTGAGAGATGAAATTGACAAGAAAGCAATTGAATTTGGGCATATACATAATAATGGCAAGAATCTCCTTTCTTTTAGTAGCAGCAGAGACAATGTACTTAGGGATCTCTACACAAAGCTACTGGCCCCAGGAAAAACATACTTACTGGAAACAGGAGGCCCTGCCTTTGAGCAGTAATTCTCATGGAAATTTCTCAGGCTTTTTCTGGGCAAAGAAGGTCTCCTGGGTATTTCCTCTGATAGATTTTCAAGGTTTCATTCTTACAGAGTTTGTACATTGCTTTCCTTTGCTAGGATATCATTTTACATTGAGCAGGTGATTAAAGAAAATCAATGTTTCACAAATCTAATAGAGGCCTTATTTTATAAATCTGCAACTAAATTATTTTACAATTGAAAAAAATATCAAACCATGCCAACTCCTTTTCCTGAACTTTTATTCTAATAACCAGTTAATGGCGCTATAATACAGAATATTCTTTCACAGACCTTTACTATAGAGCTGTTTGAATGATTTTCATTTAAATAAATCTCACTGGCAGGTTCATGTGACTCATGTCCATGTAACATTATTTCATGGGAGTAATAAAGATTTTTATTTTATTTTTTAATGTAGAGTATATTTAATTTTGACAATAAAAAGTAGTGTGTGCCAATCTTACACAATTTGTGAATTGCAAACAAATTGAAAAAAATCAAGAAAACTGAATGTTCACTTCCCAAATGAAGTTACAAATTACAGTTTTCTGTTTTTTTTTTTTTTTTACAGATTGCTTTTAAAAAAATCTTTAAACTATTTTCAAAGTACAATTATTCTATAATCAGGAAATTGTACAAAATAAAAATGAAAAGTTAAATAACCACAGAAATAATTGGCACAGAATTTTAGTCATTTGTTTTCCAGCTTTCCAGTATATGGCACTTTTCCTTTATTTATTCATTATTCTGCAAATTTTGTATTCTAAATTTTAGAATTCTTCATGTATTATAAGAAACGTAAGGCAGGAACAGGACATACTCAGTCTCAGACTGCTTTACTGGAGTAGCTACCTTGAATAAAGGATGAATACATTTAAAGGGGTAGAAGTGTGTGCCTCCCTGCATGCCCACTGGTTGAGAATAAGATCACTACCATAATTTATTGCCAAATTTGAAGCAAGCTTTAACTAAATACTGGCCAGGAGGATGGACTCTGGGTTCCCAGGAAAATGGCTACGTGTCAGGTTCTGCACAGGCTTAACAAGGCAAAGACACAAGGCCTATGTATTACCCATTATTTCCTGTCAGGAACATGCACATATCCTGACATATTTCCTACCCAGGTAAGTCCTGTCCTCATGGGCATCCTGTGCAGATGGGTCAAGTAAACACAGGGCAAACAGGAACTTATTCTTAACTTCAGACAGAACTCTTAACTGCAAAGGTTTATTTTTACTGTTTGGTCTCACAGTGTTTGTGTGCGTGTGTGTGTGTGTGTGTGTGTGTGTGTGTGTGTGTATTTGTGTTTACCAGCAAGTTGCTTTTGTGGTCTAGCTGGCAACAGGATGAATTTTTTTTCTGATCTGGGCATATTGTTTCCGTGGGTGGAACCGAAAAGTCAGCCTGGAGTTAAGCATTTCTTTATGTCTTGGAGTTCTTGCCTAATACACCATGACTCAAATCTTCAAATCCTCAAATCCTCATGACCTGAGGCTATTTCATAACAATTATGGCATAGATGATAATTTTTAATTGCTAAGAGTTACGTTTAAACTTTCAAGACAATTTGAGGATTATTGAGGAGATAAACTGTTGGACATACCTGTGGGGAACTGCCTAGATTATAGTCGGCATTGCGAATGTCTGTGAGGGATAATTTTGATTCACTTCCTATGAAAAGACTCACTTCATCATGGCATGACCATTTTCTAGGCTGGAATTCTGAGCAATTCAGTCAAGATAGGAAGCTGCTCATAAACTCAGAAAGGCAAGCTCCACATAATCTATCTTATATGTGAAGTTTAGCTTGTAGTTTTAAAGAATGTGTAATCGTGTGGCCATGATTGTGTTTAGCAAACCCATGAGAGGAATCTTCTGCAGGAGGAAAAGTTTGTGTTGCAGGGGCAGGGAGATATAGAAGCAGAAGTTGTCAGGGAGAGTGTAGACCAAAACCAATAGTACATGAGAAAGCCAATAACAAGAATAAAACAAAACTTAAGATATTTTAAAATGATAAACTAGGGGATTAAAATCACTTCCACCAAAGATTATTAGACATATATTATACCATTATACCAATAGAAGCCTCATGCAGAAAACAAACAGAAAAGAAAACAAAAGAGAGAAGGGAGCTGTTGTGTGTCTGGTGAGGCTGTGTTCAGGTTCTTGGTGTCATTCTAGGAGTTGAAAAGACTTTCGTCAATAGCAAAGCAGAAAGAAGTACTCAACGAGGAATACAGAACACATCACAAGGGGCAGCTGGCTTCTTGAGCTAGCAGCTCAAGAGCATTACTTACTGTTTAGGACTTTTTGTTTAATGGGATCTTGGTTGTTATCGAGAAAATTTGCAAGACTTTCGGTTTTGGCTTGGGTCATGTAAAACTTTTAAGATGCATGTCATTTTCTCTTTACCTGTCCCCAATTATAATTGGACATCATTGGTAAGTAGGAATTTTTTCCCTAAAACTTCACTGAGAGAACACAGCTTGCCTTACTCTTTGTGCAATCCAAATCAATACACCAGATCAGTCCCCTGCTTCTAGTTCCTAAATATGTCCCAGAATGTGTTTGATCACAAAATGGGAGTTACCCAAGGATTCTAAGGGAGACTGACCTATTGTATTGTTTGGAGCATCGTGTACATGCTGCTGATGGAGCTAGGTATCTATGCGATCAAGTGATTGTTAGGAAAAAGGTATGTACATAACTCAGGCTAGGTACTTGCTTAGGTTGCTAAGCATCTCTGTATTTGCTTGTTTCAGAAACATCTTTTAAGGATATTTTCATTACAATAGACAAGTGAGAAGAGAGTCCCGACCTCCAGGAGCAGAGTTCCTCCTGAGAAGTAGGAGTTGTTGCATTCTCTGACTTGGGAAGATCTGCCAGTCCTTAGATATATATGAGGTGAAGTTGACCTATGGCCGAGTCACTGAACTGGATGGATGAAAGGTACCCCTCAGTGCTCGCTCAATAGTAAAAGCATTTCTACAAAACAACTTGCCCTGGGCAGTAACACTGAGAATTCAAATTCAGGAGAAAGGGCAAGAATACGATCAATATTGTATACCACTCTAATATTTTATTCTGGGGGGTGCTGCCACATACTTCTGCCTAGCTAAAGAAAATAAAAATCGTGCCAAAAAGAATACATCATGTTGGGCAGTGGTGGTTTACATCCTTAGTCCCAGTACACTGGAGCAGAGCCAGGTGGATCTCTGTGAGTTTGAGGTTAGCCTTGTCTACACAGTGAGTCACAGGATAGTTAGAGATGTATACAGAAACCCTGCCTGAAGAACAAACAAACAAACAAACAAACAGTGATTATGCATGTTAGAATAATATCAACTCAAAGATCTGGAACTAACATATGCAATAGTAAAACCAAAGATAATATGAATTTGAGATATATTGTAGCTTGTATGAACCCTGAAGCATACAATATAAATAGAAACATACAGGCTAAAGGAGGAGAAGGCTTACAAAGAAACTCCACCATGTTTTAACTGAAAATATAAAGCAACAGAGCTGGAATGGGTCACAAGAAATACTAAATGAGAACTTTCCAGAATTGATGAATAAATGGAACATGAAAATGTTAAAAGCAGACAGATATTATCATCAAAGGCATGATGAATATCTACTGACCATTAGAGACCACAGGCCAGACAAGCATATCCAAGATGCTGAAGGTCAGAGGCTGAACTAATCTTTCACTGTGAAAGATTGTGTCTTAAGCAGACCATCTGCCAAAAACAAATTAAAAATGCATTATTACCAGAACACAAGGCCCATGGAAACAACAAATACAGTAAAAACACCAGAGAAATGGAACAAAATGAAGCACAATCCCCGTGGAACCACAGAGAAGGAAGACAAGACACTGAATGAAATATGAGACTAAGTGGAAATGAGTGTTATTAATACAGAACAATTGCAAGAAGGTCAGTGTTGGAAAGAATGTAAGATATGAAACATTGTTAAGGAAGCCAGCAAATGGCATAAAAGCATGTGTGTGGAAATGATGGTAAATGCAAGAACAAATGTGACTCAAAGGCACATAGATATTAGAACTTAAATCAACAAGGTATGTTCAATGAAAATCATTTCGTTGAAATCTACCAATTAAATCATTAACTACAAGGGAGAAAGACCATGCTTGTAAAGGCAACAAAAGGTAATATTGATCATGTTAGTCTTCACTGCACACAAGTAGCTTTTAAACCCTTACATCAGCATGAATATGAGGTTATCCTGTTAAAAATAGAATGATACCTGAGTGTGATCGTATACAGCTCCAGGAGGCAGAGGCAAGTATACCTCTATGTCTTGTCTTAAGACAAGCGTACCCTATATGACAAGTTCTAGGCCAGCCAAGGCTACATAGTGAAACACTGTCTCAACAAAGAAAAACAGAAACTAACCAGCCAAATAAACAAACAGAAGGTAATATAAATCTATGGGATTTTTTTTCATTGCATAACTACAGTCTACAGAAAAATTTCTGGTTTACAGGAATGCTGACACCCATTAGGTAGAGAAATTACAAGAAAAATGGATGAAACTATGACTTATTCCTTTCTCCTTGAATTGCAGAATTAAAAAAAAAATGAACAAAGGATAAATGTATTTGACACCAACAGCCATTAGCTTATAGAGATGACACAGGGTTTTGATCTGGTTGTGCGTAAATCAAGAAAGCAAAGATAGAGTCTGAAAAGCATTCCCCAGAGTAATACAGTCTTTTGTCACAAGCCTAATATTCAGCACTCGAAGACAAGAAAGCTAAGGATTAAATTCATGAAGGGAACACACTCTTCTGCCATTAAAAGAGTTTAAGATTTTAAAACAACTTCGATAAAATCCTCATGAAAATGTAACAAAGTGTAATAGAAAGAGAGATCTCAAAAATGTTTATTTTTAATGTATTTTCTTATTAATTTGCAAGAAGAAAACTTGCGCATTTGCATGGGGACTATGATGGGCATGATAACAACTTTAAAGTGCTGACTATTTTATTTTTGTAAATGTGAAAAACACTTAAAATACCAAAACCAAGTGCTGCATATTTTAACAACTAAACGGAAAGCTGACAATAATGTATGATATTACACCACATCATAAAAACGTCTAATTTCATTTTCTTTAAATACATTTTCATAAACATGAAATTGCTCTCTCTGCTAACAAAATTCGAATTCATTGTAATATTATTTGGCTTGACTGTCAGCAAAGTAGAATCAGAGATGATGAAGATGAATAAGATTAGTCCAAATTGCATATTTTGTTACAGTTACAGAGGTTAGCCAACCAGGGCCACAGGAACATGGATACTGTGCTTTGCATAAGAAAATTGACATTCTGTAAGATGAGGAGTGAGAAACCAACAAATGAAGGACAGAACTCACTCTGGTGTCACACATGAGCTGACTGGAACACTGTGTATATATCTCAGACACATTTCCAACACATATGTATTATTTCTGCATAGAAATATAGATGATTATGAATAAAAACTTGTTTAGATGACATGTGGTATTTAATTTCATATATTTAAAAAATTTTTACTGGTACATATTAATTATGCAAGAGGTTTCATTATGACATTTCTACAAATGCTCATGGTTTACAGTAATTGAATTGACCCTTCTGTGGGGCAGTGGACCATCCCAGGCAACTTGGTAAGGTTGAGTGGGTTCAGAAACCCAAATACCTCATACATGAAGATAGTAGGCATTTCACCCACTCCTGAGCACAGTCCTGGCCTGGCACACATGACCATCAACTCCCCACATAAAGAACGTGACCACTGGTCATGTAGCACAGAACACAGAGTTTTCCATGCTAATGAGGTATCTAGGTGGACCCTGAGGGTTTAGCCAATAAGCTTCCCTTCCCAGACATTCCTTCCTGTAAAGGGTATTTAATCTCTTATCCACCCTGAGGAAGAAGTATGCACCCATTTTCCACACTGAACACTGAATACACAGGATGGGCAAGCAAAGATTGTCTCTCATCAAGAACCTCTGTGGGGGGTGGTTTTCATCTGTAGAGCCATGCCACCTAAGTCTCCTGCAAAAGGTCCTGCCATGCTCCTGGACAATCAAAACTGACCTAGGCTGGCGTACTCTTCTCCCTCAGCCTGGGGCTTGTCATGGAAGGTCTGCTGCCCCCCCTCTGTTCTTGACTCAACATGGTTTCCAGCAGTGACTGGATGCCCAGCCTCAGCATGCCTACCTTATTTCTCACCCAGGCTAGAGTTCCCATCTTAGGCTGCAATTTTCCACCATCTGAACAGTATATCAGTGCTTTCTTCAAGCCCAGCACTTGATGGCAACTTGGGTTAAAATGGCATCTAACACCCACATTTAGTGTGCTGTCTAGAGTTCCACCTTTCAGGGTTGAGCTGGATCATGGAGCCACATGCCTCTATTACTATTAATCTCTCCTCTTCTTTCCTCTACCCCTTTCTCCTCCACTGCAGTTTTTTCTTGTAGTTTGCTGTTGCCCCTTTCTCTTTTCACCTTACTTTCTCATGTAAAGAAAATACTACTGTTTGCTAAAGGAATGTGACAATACAATGACTCCTAAGAGCATTCTGTTTCACTCAGAGGGGTGTTTACTTAGCTATCATCAGATTTCTCCTAAAATGTATGAGAACAAATTCAGAGACCCACAGCTGACAATTGTATAGAGTAGGAGACCTCTCTGATCATTCTGTCCTAAATGGGATTATCTGCATCAAATTTCTTCCCTCATAGCTGATGGACCCCTGTGGAAGTAGAGGCAAAGAGAATGTAAGAGCCAGAGAGGATGGTGGGAACCAAGGGAACAAGACCTTCTATACTCAGGAAGACACACAAACATGAACTCAGAGAGACTCTGGTCAGTGTCCAAACACTGAGCAGATGACCAGATACGGTCCCAATGCGAAGAGGGGAAAGAGACACAGACCCCATCATTAATCCAGAAGCTATTTCCAATTGATAACTGTTCACAATGGGAAAAGTTAGTATTCTCCAATGGAATCTGACTTGGTATACGCACAACAGTTAAGAACAGACCCCATGACCAGTGCTAAATGACTAGCACAAAATGAATTCAATGGCAGTTTTGAAAGTTCTTAGTCTGGGCATTGTTTTTCTTTTTCCTTTTGTCCCTTATTACAGTCTGAGTATATATTATCATTTATCATTTCTTGTGTTGCACTGTTATGGTTTTAATAAGAATGACTCCCATATGTATGAGTGTGTGTGTATGTGTGTGTGTGTGTGTGTGTGTGTGTATAATTTTTTATGCATCCTTAACTCGAACATGATAGAACTAGCCATTACACAACTGCAAATGCATTATAAATTTAGGATAGATGGCAATGTTGCTTCTTTTTTCCTGAGATGTAAATAAATATGATTACCACTAATAATCTCTTAGTTGATGTTACATTACATGATAAAAAAGATTAAGAAATGAACCACAGATATCCATACAAATATTTTCCTAGCAAAATACAACAGAAACACCCATTTCAACCGTGATCCTCTTTTCTGTAAGTGGTTACATAGCTTTAGCTGGTTTTTAAAACATCCTTCCTCTACTACCCTTTCTGTATTTTCTCCAGAAAGAGAATCATCAGGACTTTCACAGCAATTCTCCAGTCCCTAGTAGCAACTTTCGTTAGTCACTGTTCTGTTACTGTGAGGACACCATGACCAAGTAAACTCTAATAAGAAAAAGGAATTTAATCTGGGTTACATCTTCTGCTGAAAACTATACAAAGGACATGGAAGAAGGAAATCTGCTCTCTCTTTGCCTGTTTACTTTTGCTCTCAATAGTAAGTCAATTCATTCACTGGAATTATAGCTTGCCTCTTCAGGATTTTGATGTATTCTGAAGACCAGCCTCCTGGACTGAACAACTACTGAATTCTTAGACCTTCCATTGGTAGGCACCCATTTTTTGGACTAGCTGGACCACAGTCTGTTAGTCATTTTAATAAATATGTAAATATTACCCCCTCCATACACATTCTATAAGTTCTTTTCATCTAGAGAACAATGATTAATACCGATTTTGTAGTATTAACTGTGTCATGGGGTTCTTAATGGTCACTCATATACACTTTTACAATAAAATGGAGCGAGTGGAACAAGTAAAAATGCACAATGTGCAGTTTGAAAAGAAAATCAGCACTAGGAAATGTAAAAAACACAAGTTCCAATGTTCATGGAGATAAATGTTTAAAGAAAAACTGAATGCTAAATGGAACTAAGGGCGGGGCAGTGGTGGCACACTCCTTTAATCACAGCACTTGGGAGGCAGAGGCAGGCGGATTTCTGAGTTCGGGGCCAGCCTGGTCTACAGAACGAGTCCCAGGATAGTCAGGGCTACACAGAGAAACCCTGTCTCAAAAACAAAACAACAAAGAAATGCAACTAAGGAAGTGATAAGTTCAGGGATGGACCCCCGCCACCCTGCAGCCAGCTGAGCTTCTAACTGGTGAAAGGGCCCTAACAGAAAGCTTAAGCAGTAAAGGGACATGCTCAACAACAGGAAGCTTATACAAATGCAACTGACTTAAGGGGGCAAATCTGACCTCAGCAGGCAGCACAAACTGGTTGGCAGTTTCAGTTCCAGTGCTTCTGGCTTTAACTTCAAGAATATTGAAAGAGGGCTGTAGAGTCTCCCTCCACAGCTAAGGAAAGGCATTTTTATTTTGAGGCCAGGTGTGTGTCAGGGGTTTCTCTGGACTGAGGCCCAGACAGGCCACTGTGTGAAGCTGGAAGATGAAACTTGGATTGTGTTGGAGACACCAAGATGTTGCAAACAAGAGTTGCTAACAAGGTCCACGTGGAGCCAGCTCAAGGGCGGAGAAGAGGCAACCCAACTGAAAGGAGTTCATGAACTGGAGAGCACTTTTTTTTTTATAAAGGCCCTTAGGATCACAGATCACATGGCTCAGAATGAATGTTAAGCATATAAGATTGTCCTGTCAATAGAAAGGATATAAAGTCTGTTTTCCACCCAGAAATCTAAGAATTAAAGGTACTTAGTAGCTTGGTGATTATTTGAAGGGTTGGCCATATCAAGTTCCAATAACAAGGACTGGAGAAGATTAATAATCTAAATGACCCTTTTATTATCTTTATATTTAGGGGCTCCTCCAAGATCCCACAACCAGGACCATAAAGGGATGATAGTCCAAATGACCTTTCTGCTATCTGTATGACTGAGACCATGCCAGATCTTTTACCATTAGCCAAAAATATGTAGGCTATCTCTAGAACTTATCTTCTTGGAAGAAATAAGATGTACTCTGAGTTCAGTTTCAATGTAATTATGCCTCCTTGTGCACTGTGGTTGTATTATACCAGGTCATATTTTTTCAACTTGTACTGTTGGAATGTTCTGGCAATAAACTACCTGGCATCAGACTCTTGAAGTTTGGTCCAAGGGGAGAGGAAAAAGAGAGCTTTGCAGTGTCCTTGGCCTTTCCACTACTGCAGGATTCCTGGAATGGAGGCAGCAGAGCAGACAGAAATACAGCCCACTGTAAACAGAGTTATAGCCAACCCACAACTCTGTTATGTATGCTCTTGGGCAGGTTAGAGAATACACAAGTGAGAACAAAGACCTAATTTTCAGATCAAGAAAAATGTAGCTCCAGTACTTTCGACTCTTACCTGAGTATAAAATAAAGAAGGGCAGCAGAAAGGGGCCAGGTTTAATGCTCCTTGTTCCCCGTGTTTTCCTGGGTTTGACATTTGCTGGCTGTGGCGATTTGCACCTGGGGTCTCTGTGTACAGAGACCAGACCATGCCTGAGATCTGGAGGTGAGGATTCTGACACCTCTGCAAGCCCCTCTGCCAGATGTGTCAAAGCTGCTTGCCCTTGCCTGCCACCCCCAACTACCATGCAATTTCATGCAATTCTATTGCAATCCATGCAATTTCAAAAAAATTCTAAATGAAGGTATGAAAAATACTCAAAATAAAAAAGTGTGGGGGTGGACTTTATAAATATTGTAAATGTAAGACTACTTTGAAATCATTACTTTTACAATATAAGACTTTGGCGAGCCTTAACTTAACGGAAACCCCTGAGTGAACAATGTAGAGACGGGAATAGATGCAAAAGCAAGAGGAATTTTCTTTATTCCAGCATGCTGGGGTCACCCTGTACACGGGGAGAGTACAACCATGCACAGCCTGTCCAGCTGGCCTTTATACCGTTCTCAGGGAAGCCGCCATTGGGCACAATGCGATTGGTAGAACAATATAACTTTTAAAGTGATTGGTTCCCTAGGGAATGAAGTAGGTGGCCAACGGTATGTCCTGCAGAATTTGCCCAGAACCACAGGTCAGTTCCACCCCCCTCCTCTGTAGTCTGAGGAATGCTAATTAGCCTCTCCCATTGGGAGGGGCAAGTGTTCCATGACCTTTCCAAAGTTCCTGAGCTGACCTCTTCAACAACACAGTTTATTAGTTTATCAGGCTCCACTTTGTTTTGAGGGCATTTTTCTTTGTTTTCCTCACCTACATGTAGAGTCCTACTATTGGAGCACTAAACGTATGCCAGGTAAATACATATGAGAAGAGCTGACAGCGCCCGTGCTGTCATGGTTCTGAGTATCGGGCATAGGCCTGGGGGATTAACAGAAAACACAGACTCGGGTCATTCTGGTGAGGAGAATGCCAAAGCTTTACTGAGGGACCAGCAATATATACTAGAGGCCAGGTGAAAAACGATAGGAAAAAAAAACAATTATGGCCATAGGTCAAGCACCTGGGAAGTCCCTACCACACGGGACTGGAAAACAGGAATCAAGCTAAGCCTCAGGATGTTCCACTCTCAGGAAACCTGTGCAAACAGCTCAGCTGGGGGCGTTGAGCTAAGCTCACCGATGCCCAACAGATGTTGAGCGAGATTATCAAGCAATAGTCAGATTGCAAGATAATGACGGCATATATGGTCTATGGTCCAATGGTCGAGGTGTCTCTCTATAGCAATAGAATTATGACTATGACATCATCCTCCCTCCCTGCTTTCCTCTCTCTCCCCTCTTCCTTCCCTCCCTCCCTTCCTTCTTTCACAAATTGCTCAGAAACCCTTATCCTGTAGACATACATGTGTTCATGATGTTTCAGATACAGAAGAAAAGAGATGATATGAGACTAATATAAGAAAAATCCCTGCCCTACATAAGTTAGAGAAGTGGCCATATGCATTCCTCAAAGCATATAGTTTATTACATTTCCTTTGGTGAGATCTTTTTCATAACATTCCATGGCCACATCCTGGAGCTTATCTTGCTTTCTCTTTTCTTCCTGGTTATCATTTTGTAGCAATGTGTATCATGTTTGAGTATTTATAGTTGTGGAGGTTAGGAGATTACAATGGGTTTTGTATTTTGACAGCTTCACTTTTCACTTTTCTTTGAAACACATTAATTCCTTGATGCTCCATTCTTTCTAGACGTCTGTTTGTTTTCTCTGGAATTTGTTTTCAGGTTGTCTCATGACTGCCATCCTCCTGTACCAATGAGTCTTTTATCTGAAACTTCAATGATTCCCTTACTGGAACCTCAAATCCTGTCTAACTCATTACTTTCTACAAAAGCCTTGGTTTTTGCGCCTTGTATTCTAAAGACAGTTGAAACTAAAGCTGTCATCCAAAACTAGACTCACCCTTGATGTCTTCTGGGAATTCATTTAAATTCAGTGATTAATAATTGAGTACTTGGAGATCTACACAATGTTTCCTTTTCTTTAACTGTCAACTGAAAATTATCATGAATAAGATCCAGCTTGTGTACTATAAAGTTCCATGTTTTCTGTGATGCAAGGATCCTCATTTACGAAGATGTTCAATCATCATCATAAAACTTTTCTTTGGCCAATCTGTTCTTTCTAACAAAAAAATGGAGTAAATTCACAAGTCCATTGACAATGGAGACTCACAGCACTGAAACTCTTCATTCCATTTTATACTGGCTGAATGATTGTAAGTGAGCATTTCATAACTCTCCATCAGTTTTTGTCTTTCATAAAAATAATTGTGAAACAGAAAATTTTCATACCAGTCAGGCAAAGAGCAACACTTTTTAGTAGAGAATCTTAGTAGTGACAGAAGAGTAATGCCAATGGGAGCTAGCTGCCTGAAGGCCATGGAATGGGTAGTTGGGGCAAGAATGAACCTTGGAGAAAGGAAGGGGCTAGAATATGAAAGTAAGGCAAAATGGGCAGCAGAAAGCACTGGGGAAAAGGAATAATAGAAATGTGGAAGAAGAAAGGTCCCGTCACCATCTTGTTCACCTTGTGATAAAAAGTCAAAATGGAATCAAGACAAGGGAAGCAAAATGGATTAACAATTCAGTTATTTTGGTTTTGTGCTTTCTTTCTTTCTTTCTTTCTTTCTTTCTTTCTTTCTTTCCTTCCTTCCTTCCTTCCTTCCTTCCTTCCTTCTTTCTTTTCTTTCTTTCTTTCTTTCTTTCTTTCTTTCTTTCTTTCTTTCTTTCTCTCTCTCTCTCTCTCTCTCTTTCTTTCTTTCTTTCTTTCTCTCTCTCTCTCTTATTTGAAACAGACACTTCCACTGATCCAATGACACTTAAATTATCAGACTTCCCTTTTCTCTGCTTCTCCAGCCCTGAGATTGCCAACCTTCAGTTTGACAACTGCCTACCTATTCCAACTGTAAGACTGTTTTGAAGCCCATTGCTATACAACTTTCTGAATTGGACCTCTATGAAGATAGATGCTAGAGTGACATTAGTAGTGACAGGACAATTAGGTCTTAAAGAATGGTGCTCCTGAACCATCCATTCATCTAACTGCCACTGAAATTAGGCAATTAACTCACATTGCCGTTAATTCAATACAAATACATAAAATATAAGATGAAAAGACTCTTTTAAGATCACGGTCTTTTCTCAGTTAATTGTGCCAGCACTAGTTTTGCTTTTTGTGATAATTTAAGTTGTTGTTTTTATAGATAAACTTAAACTTGAAAACCACCATGTATATCCTCCCTCAGTTTTCCATTATAGTAGCTTTTTAAAAGATAAGCCATAAGGGAATCATTAAGTCACTTGGAGAAGGAAGAAAATGTGATGTGATGTAAAGTCAATAAATTATTTCAAACATTGTATCTGCTCCTTGAGAGACCTTGCATGGATTACTATAGATTTGTATTTTAAAAATCTGATGCTTTCAAAATATTAAATGACTTTGGCATTAGAATAAAAAGAACTATAAGATGGTAATGAATGTATAATGTTTGAGAGAAATAATTAATGGGCCTAAGATATATTTTTGATTTAAAATTTTAAAATTAGGTTGAACCAAATATTTAAGATTAAAAACTATTTGCTTGTACTTTTGCTGTCAACAGTAACATATTTATGTGCATATATATGCACATAATTTATATATATATGTATATATATATATATATATATATATATGCCAAGTTTGTTGACTGACTTAATTTCTCATTATCTACAGAATAATTAGTGGTTGGTGGCAATTCTTTAGCCTGCAGGAAAAGTGAAAGTAGAATTAGTATCTGACTACCAGTCAAATAAACTTTGCTTTTTTTTATTGATTGAAGCAGTTTTAAGACAGATATTCAATAAGGTTTGCTTAGCAAATTTTCAATAGATCTTGGTTAAAATAGTAAACAGTAATTGAAATCAGTTTCTTTGCAAAGCTCTATAATTCTTTTTGAGTTAACTTGTAGGCATTAATATGCTTTGATAACAGACAATAGTAATATTGTTTTATCAATCAACACATAATTACAGTAGAGTATTTTGAGTGACTATCGATTACATTGTCTAAGTTTACAGTAGTTTTCACACTGAAATCAAATGCTTCACTATGTTATAATATTAACTTTCTACTGTATATTTTTTATTTGAAAATTTACAAACATTGTCAGTCTTACTGTATTCACACTCACATTTTCCTCTTTTCATTCCCTGGTTCTCACTCCTACTCATGGCATTTGTATATGATTTTATTTCCTACATATGTAATATATGACTTTATGTATTTTTAGAAAGTTGAAGTTCCATCAAGGGGAAAGCACATGCAAATATGCCATTCCGAATCTAAATTATGTCAAAATATGATTTTCTAATTGTAATATGATTTGTACTTATTATTTAGAAATGACTGAAAATGATACCTTCTTTAGACAGATTTCCACAATGGTATTGATGTCTCTTGCTAGTTATTAACTTGTTAAAGGCACAAATCTCGAATTTCATCATTTTCAAGTCTCATTTTGTCTTTAAAGAGCACCTGTTTGTTATGTGAGGATGAAAATTGGAGACAGAACCTTTTCTAGACAGAATGTCATGAAATAAATAAAAGCCTTATATCAAAATGTGAAAATGTTAATAGCATGCCATGTCTACTTTTTCGCCTTTAAAATGTGTGGTGGCTGTGAGTTTCATTCTTTTCCAAATAACTATACTCCCATTATAATTGATTCTTAATATAAATTGCTCACTGAAGAAGCACCACCCGGATTTGGCATTCTTAGCTCCCTTTTCATCAGCATCTAAATTATCCATACATTTTCTAAACCCTGTGCTGTTAGACCTCTGCAGTCAAATGCTAAATGTTATTAACCTCCAACAAATTGGCTTCCTGATGAATCGTGTTCACTCTTGAATGGTGTCAATATGTCATCAGAATGCCCTGTGGAGGACTCGCTAGTGATTCTGCTTATGGGTCTCATTCCACTTGTCATTTGCATCTGATGATTCAAATATCATGTTCTGTTTGATCATGGAGCAAATATAAATGTAAATGAAACTCAATAAATGGTTTTAGAATAAGCTGCAAGGATCAATGTATGCTTGGATCTGTGGCTACTAGAGAGAAAGAAGTATGTCCAGAATTATTTTGCTTCCCAATTGTGAATTGGTATTCACATTACAGTAGTATTTGTCACATTTCATATCTTGCCCATATCAGATAAGTTAATGTCAACTTTTAAATGAACTAATACTGAACAAAATTTAACGTGAAAAAATAGCTGTTAGATATGAGTATTTTTAAATATAAAGAAAAAAGGGACAAAAATAATAGAAAAGATTGTGCTGAGAATTTTTAATTCACAGCCACTATCCAGAATCTTCAAGCACTAGGAACCCACATGTCTACTACACAACATGTGTTCCAGTTGACAGGGCAATCTTGATACACTGTTATTGACTGAAATCCACCATCCCCAAATATAGGTTTGATTTTTTTTTAACAGTTCTTATCTATAGTTGTGTTCTATCCAGGATAACACTTCTTACCCAGTTCCCAGCTCATATCAAATGGGATCATTTCCCATGTTTTCAGTGAGCTTGAAAGTTGTGAGAGGTGTTCAGGTGCTCTGTAGGACTAACAGGCTATGTTCAATTCATGATCAAACTGATGTAGTGAATTGGGAAGGAAAACCACAGGGGAATAATGTGTTTATGGTATTTAGCTGTGGTTGCTGACCTAAATCACAAGGCTGGGCCACTGTGAAGTTTTACTCTTCTTTCCCCTTTTAGATATTGAACTCGTTGGAAGGTGGTTGCTATGAATAGCTGGCAAGTGGAGAGTGGAGCGGGTCACCATGAGGGAAGAGCATCTACACACATTTTGTGTGAATATCCTGCCCAGGAGATGTCCCTTTTCCTCCATCTGTTTATTTTTCTTCTTAAGTTGTTTGTTTGTGCCAATATGGATGCAGGGATGCTTATTTTGTATTTTTAGGTTACAACATAATTCTGATTCAGGTTGTCCCAGCTTCATATACTGGGGGTCTACATTAGAAAGGGGAATATTAACCCAATATATTGAAGTGTATTTATTTTATTTTATTTTATTTTATTTTATTTTATTTTATTTTATTTTATTTTATTTTATTTTATTTTATTTTATTTTATTACATTTATGAGAAAAATTGCTTCTCTGGGATCACAAACAATTCTTGTAAAGCAAGCCTAAATGTTGCCATTTCCCAAAGCTAGAACTGACTTCTGCCTCCATCAGTAGTGTATTCTCCAAGGCCTGTATGTGTATGTGAGAAGGAGCTAGCAGAGAGAAAGCAGCAAGGCCCGAAGGAAACAAAAATCTGCAATGTCTTCAAACACACTAAATGAAGTCAAAAGAATCAACCAATGTACTACTCGCTGAGTTTCACATCTTGTGGAGAAGAAAAGATGACTTTTCCTCATCATGGCTGAGACACCCATTGTATTGGACAGGTCATGGGAAGGAAATGTGCAAGAGCGTGTGGTCCTAGTTACATAACATGAGAGCCTTAATGAGGTAATAGCCTAAAGCAAATATTCTTGTGATTTTCTAGTCTTTAGTTTGATGGAGAATGAGAAATCCCAGAAAAATACGACTGAAAAAAGCAGGGACTATGATCTGAGGGGAATTTCCTAGGGCTGATCTGCTTAGCTCTTTGTGGTCTAGAGCCTTGAGAGATGAGGATGAGCCTTCTCTCAGGATGATGGCAGCTTGGAGTGGGGAATTTATGACCTGAAGTAGAGGGAAAGGGTGAAAAGCAGGAATGTCCTTCAAATGTCTGCTGATTTCTCTAATATTAAGTTGCTCTAATATTAGAGAGTGAATGGGTACCCTTTTGATTGTCAAAGCTTCATCTCTCACTGTCTCCAGGGCTTGTGATCATTTTGTGATGGTGTCTGTTATATCTGACCATTTGTTTTCCTAAGTGGAAGGCTGCTCTAGGGCCTAATCCAGCTCCAGCAGAGTTGAAGGCAACTGGAACATCAAGGCAACCCACACCAGCCCGCTCTCTACTCTGAGCATTGGACCCAAGTGAAACAATGCATCTCTTTCAAGAATCTGTGGCTACCACAGCAGTATTGTAGACAAAGTGTACTCTCTTTTTCAGAACTGTATGTTTAGCAATTTGTAAATTAAAATGTCTCGCTTCCATATGTCTCTCTCCTTTTCTTTTGTTCTTTTCTGCTCCTCTCACAAGTAGTGCCTCCCCTATCAAGTACAGAGCTGAATGGCACCCCAATGAAAAGGTAATAAAACCACACAGTCAGCTACAGAATCACAGAAGAGAAAAAAGAGGTCTGGGGAAGAAATCTCAGTATGCAATGTGTGCTATATCAGAAAACTATAATAGAGCACAAATGTTATAATGCTTTTCATCTAGGAAACAGCTGGGAGATAGTGTGGATGATAGCAAGGAGTCTGGCCTCACCTGACACGAAATAATTCATGAGTCTTGTGCTGGTAAGTTTTCATCAGCTTGACACAAACTGGAATCATCCGCAATGAGGGAATTTCAGTTAAAGAAGTGACTCCACAGACTGGCCGGTAGGTATGTTCTCGTGGGAATTTCCTTGAGTAATGTTTAATGTAGGAGGGCTCAGGGCAGTGTAGATGGCACCGTGCCTGGGAAGTTCATCCTGTGCTCTGCAGAAAGGCAGGCTTCACCTTCTTAAAGCCCATTAGGCAGCATTTTTCCATGGTTCTTGCCTCTGTTCCTATTTGAGTTCTTACCCTCACTTCCCTTAGTGATGGACTGTGAAGACCAAATAAACCCTTTTCTCCCAGGGCACTTTTGGTCAGTGTGTTATCATATCAACAGAATGCAAATTAAGACAGGAGTCAAGGACTGAACTGTGAGGATCACTGCGGAAAAAATTTTAATAATGGCGTGTTTGGATATCCTGAAAGTATTAGAAAATACAAAATTTGTTAAGGAAAGCTGTATTAGGTATAATTTATTTTATTGTTTCTCTGGAAGTCTTAGTCGGGATTCAGTAATTAATGACTACAAGTTGGGTGATGCGGCTGAAAACACACCAATCAGATTATCACATCTTTGTGCTTCTAGAGTCCAGAAATCCAAAGTCCCTGTCAGGATGGCTGTGTTCCCGCTGATGGCTCAGGAATACATCCTTCTTTTCTTGCTGTTTCACAGGTTTTTCGTACTGCTGAGCAGTTCATTCACATCCCTGGAACCATGCCTGCATCACCGAACTCTCAGCTCATCTTCATAGTCTTCCTTCCCTATAACTCCCTATATCTCTTCCCCTACTAATGACTGTTCATTGCACGGATGACCCATTTTAATCCATGGTAGCTTCAACCTAATTGAAGCAATTACATCCACAAGGATCCTGTTTCTACATAACATTATATTTTGAGGTTTCAGGTGGCTATGAATTGTGGGAAAGCAATACTGAATGCAGTGCAGATATAATTGACATTATGCAAATGACTATTGCATGTGTCATATTGTCTTCAAATTTTTCTTTATTGTAAGCTTGTCCAATGTTTTCTATGTTGATAAGTTTGCTCATTGTCCTATTGTCTGCAGCTATGGGCCACATTCTTTGCTATCTGTTAAACATTTAGTAGATGCTATGCACCTTTCCAAAGACAGACTACAACAATGAACAACATATAAAAGGAAAAGAAGCAGAACGTGATGGAAGGTAAGCATCTATTCACCATAGCAATGCTGTGAGATGTTTAATGGTATTTTAGAAGCCATGAATTATAAGTAGCAGCAACAGCATGGAGGCTAACAGCAGCTTTGAATTAGATAAAGCAAGTTGAAAGGATATTTTGGTGAAATGATGCTAGGCAGGAATTCAACAGCCAAATTGTTCAGTGTTTTCTATAACTTCATGGATAAGCTGGTTATAGTTCTCTTGAGCTGATTGATTTAAGCTTGACAAAGAAGTTGATAACATCATTTGATTTGAATTTTAAATTGCATCACTTGCTTTAAATTTATAGAAATGTAGCTGTTTTTAATCTCTTTTTAGGTTAGTACATTCTGCTCTTGTATGGCATTGATGTTGCCTTTTGTTCAAGGGTAAATGTAGTCACCTTTTTCTCTCCAGTATCACTAATGTTCCAAGCTTAATATTAAAGTGGTAACAGGAGACATTTGTTTTTTTTCTGATCTGATAATATGACACTCATATTCAAAATATAAGTTCTGTACATGCATGCATAAAAGACAAAAAGATAGACACAAAGCCAGGCATGCATGCATGCATGTATGTGTGCACAGAGAGACAGATAGACATGCATCTATGCATGTATGCACACACACACACACACACACACACACACACACAGACACACACACACGAACAAAGAAAAGCAATAAATTTTGTGATGAGGTTCAAGATTGTGCATAAACCAATACATGGCTGATATAGGACAATGAGAGTCAAGAACAGCACATGGGTATGAGAATATCTTATGCACAGTGCTTACCCAGGGCTGTGGAGATCTCTACTAAAACTGGGCAGCAATTGAGAGTGGCAACTTCTGTCTTTTTACTAAGAAATGTGTGCTAACTGGGCAATCAGTGAATCCACCTAATGGTTACTACCATCTCAATTTTTTTCATCATTTCTTACTTGAGTGTAGTCTTTATAGGTTGATATTTATCTTGGTTAAGTATTACTATTCTTTCTCCAAATAAGTCTCACTTTTCCACTTTGCGTTTAGAGGCTATTGTATAAAATAAAACAAACAAGAGTTTATGAGAGAATCTCCTGATGTAGTTATTCTGGCTAGACTTGAATACCAGAGTACAAGTGATCTAAGTTCAGCTACAAAAATAGGACTTCAGGCACAAAACGTTATCCCTGCTACGTTTTTTAGTTTCAATGTTTTTCCAGGAATAGGGGAACAAACTCAGGTCCATGCACATAAAATACAAGTACTATAACAATAAGAATCTTTACAAGCCAAGCAAACACTTAAACTTGGATTAAAAACAGTATAACAATATGAAGACAAAGTTGGTTGGCTATTTTCATTGCATTGTAGGCAAAACAAATGATCAAAAAGTTTCCCTACCTCCATTATTTTAATGACTGTACTTCTCAAGGATTTTGTTATTGTTTTTCTCATGAAGAAATAAATTAAATACAAATAACACAAGGTAGCTAGTTTGCTTTATAATATTTAAAAATTCAGAGACAAACTCAAGGTTGTTTGGCACCGTGATTGACCTCAAACTGTAGTATTTTAAATGGACATACAGTGAACTATAGAATAATTTTTAAAAGAAAACTTTGAGTAAAATGTCATACTAAACAATAATACCTCCCACTTTTCAGCCATTTATCATGTATTCTATTATTATTAACTAGTTTATGTTATTCAATCATATTCTATTTAGTTGTAAAGTTAAGGATATTTTATTTGATTGAAAAAGAAGAAATTTTTATTGTATCCAGTAGAATAGACCTCACTGTTCTAATTTAAAAACTCTGCCTTGTTACAGAGGCATTTGAACAACAAAGCAAAGCCTTTGATGTTCTTGGCAGACAGATCTAGGCCGGCATTTGAGGGAGGATTGTAGAGAAATGAGGTAACTTTGAAGAAACATGTCTACTTACTTATACATTCAAATTGAGGTTTTTATCTAAATGGTCACTTTGGGAAAGGCCATTTATTTTTCTAATGATATTTTACAGTTTTCTCTTTTGTTTTGTTTTTATTTGAATGAAGGACTAAATTAATTATGAGAGATCCAAACAATTGTCTTAGTGTATTAAGAAACACATATGCTAAATGAGATGTAGGTATTATCCCTTGAGAGTTTTAAACATTATTTTTCATAAGAAATTTAGGTAAATAATATGATTATCCTAATTTTGTTGACAAGCAATCAAAGGATTACTTAGTACTCTACTCTAAATTTGTTGGGTTGATGGGCTAAGTCTAGGGTGTCTGGTGCCATAGTATCTATTTAATTCCTTACATCTCATACATTTAACTTTTACTTTAAAATTCTATAACTCCTGACCTTTTTCCATAATATATAAAGTAGTGTCTTGAGCCACCTCCAAGGAGAAACTACAGAGCCTGAGTCATGCTTCATCCAAATAATGTTAGTAAACTCACTCCAGGAGGTGGAAGTTCTTTCTGTGTCTGTCCTACTCATACACAATAGTTGTTTTTAGCACCACCCATTTATCTCTAGGTAGCGTAGTTCATTTCTTACAGCTGAATAATATTCTATCATGTATACATAGAAGATTTCCATTATTCACATCTCAGGTAACAGATATCTACTTTCTGGCTATTCTGAGTAACACATTAATGACTGAGGTAAGCAAGTACTTCCACAGTATATAAAGACCTCTACATACATGTATAAGAATGGTATATCTGGGCTTTTCTTCTTTTTTAACTTTTTTGGATCTGTGGGGTGTATCATGGGTGTTTTGAAGTTTTTAGCTAGTATTTACTTATCAGTGAGTACATACTATTTATGTCCTTTTGGGGTCTGTGTTACTTCGCTCAGGATCATATCTTCTAGTTTCATCCATTTGCCTGTGAAATTCTTGATGTCCTTGTGTGTTTCGACCGGCGGGACTCAGTTATTTGTGGGTCTGGAGTGGATCCAGCCTGAAAGAAGAACAGGCGAGACAGAAAGAGCGAGAACAGGCAGAACCGCTGTTGAGGTCTGGTTTATTGTAACAAGGGCAAAGGGTTATAAGCAGTATGGGAAGGAACAGGGAATGGTGGTAGACTGGAGTAATCAGGTGAAAACATCCTCGGAATGCGAGGACAAGTAAGGTTGTATGAAAGTCATTGGCTAGTTCCTGTGTGGGTTTCAGGTGAGTAATCCTTTAACCAGTTCCTTGTAAAGCCAGTTCCTGGCACATCGGGTAAGGAATGGTGCTGAGTCAATTTGCATATGTGACCCAAGAGGCATCTGTGCTTCAGCCCCATAATGTGGGTGCCCGCTTCCAATACTTGTTTGTAATAGCTGAATAGTATTCCATTGTGTAAATTACCACATTTTCTGTATCCATTCTTTGGTTGAGGGACAGATTGATTTCCAGAGTGATTATACCAGTTTTCACTCCCACCAGAAATGGAGGAGTGTTCCCTTTTCTCCACATCCTTACCAGCATGTAATGGTGCTTGAGTTTTTTATCTTAAACTATTCTGACTGGCATAAGGTGCAATCTCGGAGTTGTTCTGGATTTCCATTTCCCTGATGACTAAGAATGTAGAACATTTCTTTAAGTGTTTGTTTGCCATTAGAGGTTCCTCTGTTGAGAATTATCTGTTTAGTCATGGGAGGCAGAGAGGGAAGGAGGGATCTGTGTGGGGACTGGAATAGGAGAGGGAGGATCAGGCATGGGGAGAAACAAGAGAGGGGCCCAGAGGGCCAGGCAAATGAATGGAATTACATAGCTGCCTGGGTGGGGAGAATCAATAGGAAGTCCCAGAAATCTGGCTCCCAGGAGTCAATGTGGGAAACCTTAGCAAAAATGCCCAACAATGTGGATATGGACTATGAAGAGACCACCTCCAGTAGCCAAACAGTACCCCCCGTAGAGAGATGGGGACACCAACTCACCTATAAAACTTTTGACCCAAAATTTGTTCTGTCTAAAAGAAACTCGGGGACAAAATGGAGCAGACACTGAAGGACTGGCCAACTTGTGACCAGCCTGTTTTAAGACTCATCCCATCAGCAGGCACCAATTGCTCACACTAGTAGTGACTACTGTTATGCTTGCAGACAGGAGTCTAGCATAGCAGGCTTCTGAAAGCCTATACCCAAAACCTGACTGAGAAAGATGCAGATACCACAGACAAACATTGGACAGAGGTTGGGGACCCTTATGGAAGAGCTAGGGGAAGGACTGAAGGCCCTTGGGAGATGGCAACACCATAGGAAGTCCAACAGTATCAACTAACCTGGACTCCAGGAAGCTCTCAGAACCAGAGACACTAACCAAAGATTATACAGGGGCTGGTCTGAGACTCCCTGCACATGTGTAGCTGAGGATGGCCTTGCCTGGGCTCAGTGGAAGATGTGCCTAATCATGCAGACACTTGATGCAGCAGGCTGTGGGATAACTGGGAGGGTGGGTACCCTTTGAAAGGTGAAAGAGAGGGAAAATAGGGAACAACTTTTCTAGTGGGGAACGAAAAGGGGGATAGCATTTGAGATGTAAATAAATAAATGAGTACATAAATATTTTTTAAAAGAGTGGTATATTTGGATCATATGGTAAATATCTACTTCTAGCTTTTGAGGAAGCTACATCCCGATTTACAGAGTGGCTACACTAGTTTGTAACTTCATGCAGCAATGAATAAATGCTCCCTTTCTCCCTCATCTCTGCCAGTGTTTGTCATCATTTGTTTCTTAGGTCTTTACCAGTTCAACTAGGGTGGGATGAAATCTCAAAGTTCTTTTAATTTGTATTTTACTAATGGTTAAAGATGCTGAATACTTTAAAATAATTTTCTCAGTCATTTGTATCCTTTTTAGAACTCTCTATTGAAGTTCACATTCTGATTTTTAACTGGGCTGTTTGTATCCTTGGTATTTAGTCTTTCTTGAATTCTTTGCATATTCTATATGATAAAATTCTTTCAAAGATAACCCTAGCTGGTAGAGAGTATTCTTCATTTGGTAGGTTTCCTATTGTATTGAATGGATGGATGGAGGTGTACTTTTTCAGAAGCTTTTTAGTTCTTTAAGGTTTCATTTTTGCAACAACCATTTTAATAATATGTTCTATCAGGGTTTTAAGAGGCATTTTCTATGTCTTTAAATTGAAGCATATTCTTTATATTATTCTGCATATATATATATATATATATATATATATATATATATATATATAATATTTTGAAGTTCTTGATCCATTTGGGGCTGAGCGTTGTGCAGAGGGAGAGATAATGATCTAGTTTCAGTCGTCTGCATCCAGCTATTCAGTTTTCTTATTTTATTTATTTTTACCACCACCGTTTGTTAAAGATGCTGTCTTTTCTATAGTGTGTTTTATTGGCTTCTGGCAAAAAGCAGGTATTGCAGTTACATGGATTTTTATCAGGGTCTTCCTCCTGTATTCTACTGATAAATGAGTCTGTTTGGATACCAGTTCTATATTGTTTTAGTTACTAAAGTCTGTAGTATAAATTGAAATCACAGATGGTAATACTGCAGTGTTTTGTTTTTTTGTTTGTTTTTTGTTTTTTTTTGTGTTTTTGTTTTTTGTTTGTTTGTGTTTTTTACTGTTTTAAGAATGCTTTGACTAACCTGGGATTTTTTTTTTTGCATTTTCTTATGAATTTTGAGACTATTTGTTCAAGTTTTATAGAGAGTTATGTTGGACTTTGGTAGGATTGCATGGCTCCTACAGATTAAAGGGATTTAAAAATGCGACTTGGAAACATACTACAGAAACTTCCTATCACTCTCTTTCTCTCTCTTTCACTCACACACACACACATACCCACATGCACATCACACACACACACATACCCCCACACACATGCACATACCCACTCACAGATGCATATACAGCCTCATGCACATCATATATACACACACAAATAAAAGGAATATGAATTGAGTTACCTCTAATAGGAGGACAATGCCTTGTGCAAATAGTATAGACCATTACATTTCAGGCCAATGCAAGGTATAAAATTCATTAATTGAATTGCTGGTGTCACTGGGCTGCCATAGACCCCTACCAATACTTTGCATGGTATTGTCATTGATCTAGGTTGTCCAAAGCTTTATACTGAGGCCTGACTGCTGAACACATGATGAATTTGAGTCATAGGATACTGGAAAAATCTTGTTATCAACTTAAAAGCTTCATCTCTCCTGACTAGTTTTCATAGTGATAGAGGATTTTTGCGCATGCTATCAGAAAAGACAGTAATCAGCAGTTGTATCCAGTTTGTGAACACTGTGAGCTGCAATAAGGACTGACCTTTCAAGATGGGCTTATGGGTACAATAGTGGCATAAGTGTCATAGCAGAAACCAATCATATTTTGTTTAGATTTAAGATGGTCCTCCTGACTGCTACTATTGACTGTTCAAAAACTTGTGGCTGCTTTGGGCACAGGAGATAACTTCATACTTTCACTTTGTTACATGGAGTAATAAACTGTCCCCCAATTTCTTTTTTTATATGCAAAGATTGGTGTATCTTTCAATGCTCATCAGAGAAGCTTCTTTATTGACAATTATTGATGTTGATGACAATTATTAAGAGACCTAAAACTGGTCATTCTGCAAAGAAAAGGAGGCTGAATTACTGAGCTCTACATGTGCCATCTATATCATAGCCTTTCTCCCAAGGGGAAGAAATTATTATGAAAGAAGGTCTAGAAAGACTGTAACAGGACATCTGCTGTGAAACAATTTTTCCAGGCATGGCAAGATTTTTGCACACATAAACTTTCATAACAACTATGGTCATATGCTTCAGATCTATAAAAATCCTCCAGCCAACCAAAACCTGGCAGGGATGGAGGAAGGGCTCATGAAGTCCAACTCCTTAGCTTTGGAGCCATTAGCATCATGGATGCTGGTAGTGCAAGAGTTATTTTTTTTCCTGGATGCAATCTGGATGAGGCTGTCTATATTTCAGGAGATGATCCTCTACCCATATTTATACAGGCAAAATTAAGTGCACTCAGTGAGTTTTAAAACACAGGAGATGAAGTTGGAAGAGAAAATTGATGGGAGGATTAGCATAAAGATTGAAAGGAAGGAGCCTGGTGATATATTAAAAAAATACTTGCATGTGTATAGAATTCTCAAATAATAAAAATATTAAACTAGGAATATTTTATTAGTATTTAGGCAGAATGGCTATTACAGAAAACCACCTCCCTCCTTTTTATAATTTGGTATACTATAGTTTTACTGAGGTAAATGTAACATTGAGTTTCTTAGCTACCAGCTCAAAGCTATAATGACTAAATTTAAGACATGCTCTATCAGCACCTTGCTGTATTTCACTAAGTCCATAGATCATTATTCAGCTGATTTTTGGATCGCTCTGTGTGGTTGATTTTGATGAGCTGCAAATCAGACTAAATGATATAGTTCCCCTTGAGTCTGCCTGTAGTAGACTAGTGGAATAAGTTAGCTGAAAAAAACTTGTTCAATTTTATCTATATTTAATGAATTCAGGGAAAACATAAAATTTTTGAAAGCATATATATTCATAAGTCATACATACTCAAAGTTATGCTGAAACACACACACTCATAGTCTGTGACACACTCATTGACTCACTCACACTCTTCTAGATATACACTCACACTCATAGATACTCTCATGCTCATAAGCAAACACACACACACACTCACTCACATGATCACATTTACACATTCATACCATAGCTCATTCTATATTACTATTTACTAAGAATCAAAGAAGAGGATACTTTATTGAATTCTTTGACTCCACGTTTCCTCCAGTTTTGTAAATTGTTGAAAGGCCTAGTTCAAAATTTGGATTCCTGTTCATTAAAACTGATTTTATATGACAAGGGGATAAAATGTAAATAAAACTCTTGTGAAATGGCTTGGAAATACACTATTTCTTGACACAATTTGGCATTAACTACAAGACTACTGGCAGATCAGGCATATCTCCTACCAAAGTGGTTGTGGCTGACCCAGCACAGGACTCTCCTGGTGATTTGGTGCCTGGATGTTTTGTAGCCATATGCTGTATGGAGAATGATCTGTTTTGGATTTTTTTTCATTTACAGCTGCTTCATGGTGACCTTGAGAGTAATATAAGCATGTAGAATCAGTTAGGAGAAACTAAGGTCAGTTCAACTTTTGTTATAAAAATGGAACAAAACACAACTTTTTAATCGTTTGAACATGCAGTTGTGTCTAGTAAGCAAGACAAAGTGCTAAAACATACTGAACTGTGAATGGTAATTAACTATACATCATATCCCTAAACCACAGGATGTCCAAGGGACAATAAGGCCTTAGCCTAATGCAGACTACTGATCCACACCATCAACTTTCTAAGAATTAGTTTATTTATTTTTGTTCCTTAGAAGTGTGTTTTCCGTAACTAAAGTAATTCCACATTTTATTATAGGCATTTTTGCCTCATTATTAAATTAAATTTTGTATTAATGATGTATTATCTAATGATGTATTTATGCTCAGTTCATTCAAGGCAGTACAATGTCCGATGCTAAAACTATTAATTAAGTAAGGCTGGAAGTGTATAAATAAATTGTTGCCCCACAGGACTGTGGAGACATGTTCAAAGCCTCAGAATCCATGACAGAAACCTGGGCATGCATTTGTAAACCTTGTTCTTCAGGAGGCAGACAGGAGGAATAATGGACATGCTTGGCTAGATAGACTGGCTGGTAGGTAAGCATCGGCTTCTGTGAGAAACCTGTCTCAAAAACTAAGCAACACTGTAATTGAGTAAAACACCTAGCTTTATCTGTGGTCTCCACATGTATGTACACATGAGTTCCTATCCACAGGCGTTCACAGGTACACTACCAAAAGTCCATACATATAAAACATATTCATACAAAAATGTTTATTGAATGAATGAAAATATTTTTTTCATTGTTCTAGTTACCTTTACTGAGACAATTCTTATCTCAGTACATGTTCTGTACTGAGAGACCTCCACATAAAACCAG